>JAGKPY010000071.1:0-131204 GCA_022609225.1 Boeremia lycopersici
ACTAATACTTATTATATATCTATAAAAATAGTATAGTTAGAATGCTTAGGTAGAACTATATATCCTAATATATTATTATAGAGTTTTATTATAGATTATACTATATATTAAGCTGTTCCTATTATAGCCCTTATAGCTTAGCTATTTTAGTAAGGGTATAGGCCTATTATGCCTTACTAATAACTATAGGTACTTCTACCTCTAACTACCTCTAACTACTACTACTACTACTACTACTACTACACTTCTATAATAGCTATAATAAAGCAAAAGAATAAAGTAAAACTAACCTATAGTACTACTATTACTAGTAGCACTATTATAAGGAAACTACTTACTACTAAGTTAGTATATAAGGTGCTAGCTATTATTAGGAAACTATAGTACTATAAGATAGGTAGTAAGTTATTATAACTATTTATTATAACTACCTACTAACTTTAGTAGCTGTTACGCTTAGAGAGATCTACTAATACTAAAAGACTTTTAAGCTACTTATCCTAAAGCTCCTATTCTTATAGTTAGTTTATAAGATTACTATTAACTTTAAGAATAACCTTTAGTTCTAGGTAGTTGCACTATAGGCTTTATAAGAGGCTTCTAAGTTATTTCTAGTTAGGGTCTTTAAAGGTATATTTAACTTTCTAAGTTTAGTTTCTATTTACTAATTAGATTAGATATTAATATAAATACTATCTATACTAAGAGAGTTATAATTTAGTTAAAGGATATTAACCTTACTAGATAGTATTATTAGAGGTTAATTAGCTAGATATAAGGATAGTAATTAGGTTAGTTTATAGAGTTACTAAGGTAGAGCTGTATAAATACTATATCTTAACTACTTAAACTATCTTAAAATATATAATAACTATATATATTAACCCTTTTCTTCTATTAGATATATAGTATTAAAGTTCTAATTATTAGTAATCTATAGGTATTATAGAGCCCTATATAGAAGTAGTATAGGGTAAAAAAGTAACAATTATATAGTGTACCTAGACCCTACCTAACCCCTACCTAACCCCTACCTAACCCTTACCTGCTTAGCAGTAATTTAGTATAGGTAGGGGTTAGGTAGGGTTAGGTATATTATATAATATACCTAAACCCTACCTACGCTAATATAGACCCTACCTAACCTCTACCTACTTAGTAGTAACTTAGTGTAGGTAGGGGTTAGGTAGGGTTAGGTATATTATATAATATACCTAAACCCTACCTACGCTAGTATAGACCCTACCTAACCCCTACCTACTTAGCAGCATCTTAGCGTAGGTAGGGGTTAGGTAGAGGTTAGGTACATTATGTAACGTACTTAACCCTACCTAACCCCTACCTATTTACTACTATACTAAGTTATATATAGATAGAATAATAGAATACTAAAAGTTAATATTTTTCTACTTTAGGATATATAAGTAAAATAGTATATAAATTATATATATATAATAGACAGACTGTCTACAGCTTAAACCTCTGCTATAGTATAGTTATAGTATGGCTTACACCTCTACTACAGACAGCCTGCTTACCTAAGCTGTAGGACTGTATGGTTACGGGCCGTAGTACGGACTGTTGGACACGCTGGTAAGGAACTCGCGAGCGGTTTGATGTAGAAAGTAGACCTTGCCATCATGAATGGAAATAAAGAGACCGCACCATGTGCGGAGCCGTCTCTTAAAATCTTCTTCTTCTTCAATATCGATTTCCTCAAATGAGTCGGCACCTCGCGTCAGATTAATTGCAACATTCATCTCAGCTAGGGTGAGCGGTCGATTTGCCGCCAGAATAATGGCAAGGGTTTTGCGCACCATCGTTGGATTTCTTGACTTGCTCAGGATTCCCTCATAGGCCTGAGTAATGTTTCGTGGAAGTGTCTGAATGGCCAGGCTAACACCCCTCTGCGTCTTCTTGAAGTCTTCTGTCTGCAGGTTGTCGAACACTAGATACAACCAGAGATATGTGCGGTGCTTCATGTTCAGCAGCTCTGTTACCAAGTGCTTTTGAATTGTTGAGGAAAGGTTCCTCTCCACTGCTAGTCGCTCGACACGATATTTGATAACGTGATTTATTTCTTGGCTGATGGTATCGGAGTCATCTTCACCTGGGATCCGGATTTGTGGAAACCATTTGGATAGTACTGCAAACTTGGAGACCACATGTCCATAGGGACGGCTTGTGAGGAGATATCTTAGCTTCGCGGAGGGGGATATTGCACTTTCCGATGAGCTGTGTAACTGACGCTCGATTCTTCGTACAAGACTTTCCAGCTCACAATCAGCACACTCGTCCAAGGCGTCCAAGACGACTACCACTGGACCAGTTTGGATGTCGCTCACAGCTTGTTCAAAAATTGTCCACAGCGAGCTAGTTGATTGAATGAGACTGGCTCCTTCTTTGTCGAAGTACGGCATCGCATATTTGATAAGGTCGAAATTACTTGATATTAGTTGATGGAGGAGAGCACAAAGCGCCTGACGGACTGTGTGCTGATCCTGCTCAATAAAGAAGAAGTAACAGACTGTTAAGGATGCTGGAAGAACCTGGTCAATAAGATACTTTGCTAGGACAGATTTGCCACATCCAGGGTCTGTTGAGATGAGGAGAGGTCCTACTTCTTGCTCTTGCCATTCTTGGAAAATTTTGTGCTCAAGAACCCATGTGCAAGTGCCATCAACCCTCTCCTCGACACGGTCTTTGTACCATTCGTATGTTGTATCGCGGTCGCTCTTTGTCAAGCGGAACAATTGTAGGCAAAGTTTCTGTTGCTCTGAATGCCTCTCCTCAACCGCGTTGAGGGTGATTTGGATGTGTTGTTGCAGTATACTTCTTTGGTTGTCGGCCGTTTCTTGCAAGCGTTGCAGCACTGCCAACATTAGCCTGCAAGGTCTAGCAATACTCCCACCCTATACGAACCAGATGAGGCCTCGCTCAACTTCGGCTCTGTCATGATCCTGCCTGTAGATACATGATCGAGCAGGTCTTTTGCATACGCGGCTGCTGCCATTGCAGCATATCCCTGCCAGGATTTGTTCTTATGTGTATCCGAATAATCGCAGACGCCACGAATAACAAGACAGGGAACAATGTTCATTAGGCTTGCAGCTTCCATCTCAAAGCACAGTACTCCGTGTTTTTCCGCAATTTGATCCCGCAGCAGAGCGTCTTTCATGACCTGGTTGGCTGACGCAATGGTCCCATAATGCACGACGAACGAGCCTCGACCCTTGTCGCGCTGCTTGCGGTCCACCAAGTCGGATGAGTTGTTGCTGCATATGCACTGACAGTCCGCGTCGTTGCCTTGAGGGTGCGTCACAGTAGACTTGTATAGTCTGTCGCTGCTAAGACTCGGTCGCCCATACTCACTGCGCAGCTGGGGCTTGGCACCAAGCACCTGGTTGATACGTCTGTCAAGTTGGTGACCGTCGATCTCGTAATCACTTTTGCGCGCTTGAACGGCAGTCCTCAAGGCTGTAGGTGGCAAGTTTAGTGCGCCAGTGGTCTGAAACACCTGGTCCTGCAGTTTTTCCCCAAAATCATACTGGAAGATGCCACTGTTTCCGCTGCGCGGGGAGCTCACGACAACATCACCTAGTCGTATGTCGTGTCTTACGCTTGGCGCTCCGCCACCTATACCTACCATTAAACTGGTTGTAATAGATGGAAAGCTCCGAAGCATGTCCCTAGCCGTAGCTTCAGCTGAAGCAAGACCGTATTCTCCGTCGGGCAGCACCACAATCACTACATTGTGCGCCCCGATTCGCCCTAGTGCATAGTTGTTATTATCGTTTGGGGACAGATCGTCTGGCAAGTCGTGAATCTGGTCGAGGAAAACAAGAGCGGCGGTACGCTCAGTAGATAGGGCACAGATCCAGCCGACCGTATAGGCATTGCTATCTGTCTTTGTGCGAGAACTAACCATGGTAGCGGTAATCGAGCTTGCAGCGTCTTCGTTGTTCGAGTCATTCGGGGTAAGTGGGATGGTCCTTTATGTGGAAGGGTATGCTATACATAAACGAAGTACACCACACAATGGGGTCCCATCATTCGTCATCCGGAAGGCAGGCCGCCAGCGCCCTCAAATATTGGGCGCGCACTAGTGGTGAACTTGCGACGTCAGCTCAGGCTGATATCAATGGTGGGGTGCATCGCTTGGTCCTTGGCATTTACCCGTCGACACGGCCGCAGGATTAAGGTAAGCAAGGCTGAGGCACATGCTGCAGTTCAATAATAGATATCGGATCATGCTCGTATTGCAGACCTCATGATTGGCCACAGGGTGATCTGGAGACGCCGGCTCGTGGCTCCTCCTCTCGGCATTGTGTTGGTGTGGGTGTTGGTCGGCCGCGATTTGGACCATCCTTGCGCTGACTTGGTGGGAATTTCGCAAGATTGGCTACTGTATATGGATTATACCTTGAATAATTCGCGACTTAGCTTTTAAGTGCACTTTCTGCGATTCTCATCTTTTTAGTATCACATTCATATTATGGCGGGCTCAGTATGCTGCTCCATTCCACATAGGTGGTGAGCGGCCACTTGGCGGGGGACCTAAGAAGGTTGCTCAGGTAGTCCAAGATATAGACATAATGTTACTGTTAAGCTTGATGATTTCTAAATGCTACCTTCCTATTATATAGAACCTCTTAAGCCTGTAGCAATAAAGAGCTCTCAGAAAAATATATTTGTCTATTCTTCTAGAAGTTTTCTTGGTTTTTAGACAGACTTATCTTACTTCAAAGAAAGAAGGGTTTGAAGCATAAGTCGATACCCGCTGCTATTTGGCTACATTCCGCCCGTGTCTTAGTCTGAACTAAATTCAGGTTCTCTGCCAAGTGGCCACTCGTATGTGGAAAGAAGCAGTATACACGAGCCCCAGTGGTCGCGGGCAAGGTTAGAATAAGTCCCCCGCATTAGCGGGCGCCACGGCACATCAGGCAGTGCGCATATCACACCATTGCAAGTGTACTAGTCTTTGTCTTGCAAATGGTAAACACAATCTGTGCTCTTGCACGGGTGTTCGTAAGTCTTTAGGGTACACCAGCCAGAATATAGACATCCTCAACGAAATATGGACCAGCCCAGATTAAGAAACTGTATCACGCGGGGATGCATCTACATGCTGTAGCGCGAGTGTCTCTTTTACACAATGGTGCTTCGACGTTACAACTGATCTTTAACACAGGTAGCTATCCACAAAACATTGGCCTTTATGTGCGTCAGTATATTAGGTACGGATAGTTTCACCTTGGTACTTACGGTTAGTAATCTACTTGAAGCAGACGCTTGCTAAGCTATATCATATCTGCACTAGTACCTTACTAAAACCAATATGGTATTGCGTTGAGCACAGAAATGCTTTACAGTACAGTACCGATAGGCCGCAACTTCAGAATTCCACCAAGACTATTCAAAGAAAGCGCAAAGTCGTCCTGTGAGATGCTTATAAAGAGGGAAACCTTCAAGACTGTTCATCTTGGTCACAATTGCAACAAGCACGCCTGCCAAATACTCCATCTCACAGATGTTAGAGTCCTACTGCTTTTCAACGACCATCCTGTCCACAAAATTCTGCTCGCTTTCCACCATCAATAGCTCACGTAAGACAAATCCTCCTCTGGCCGCTCAAGATGCCCCCAACGTTCTTTTGAACAACATCAAACCTCACAGCTCCACAAGTTTCGCTCTCGAGATGATTGAACAGCGCAGCAAGTGCACGGAACTCCTTACGGCACATCTGGCCTGGGCAGTGATACACGTTATCCTTGTGAGCAGGTGAGTTGACATGGTTGTTCAGGCTGTGTAGTTCGCGGAAGGCCTTGTGGCAGAGGTAGCATTCGTACTTGCCAATGTAAGGATTCCACGATGCAGAGGTAGCGGTCAGTGAAGGCTCAGAGTGGTAGGTGAGGAATTTCTTGGTGATGAGGTGGGAGGGATCGCGGCGCCGGATCTCAGCCAAGATGGTGTCGCGGTTTAGCGAGCGGGCATTCCGACAAGAGCCGGTTTCAAGATGATGAGTTACGCCTGTTGCGGTTGCAAAGCTGCGTTTGCAGAACGGACAGGTGATGTCGGTGCCGCGGTGGGTGCTACTATTTAGATGCTAGGCGATGTCAATGGGCGTTTGCGCTAGGCACGCCTAGAATGACTCACTTGTCGCAGGTTATTCTCATTCTCGAAGCCTCTGTTGCAGGGTTGACATCGGTAGGTCCGCCAGTGGTCTTCTTGCTGCATGTGTCTCTTCGCTTCAGCGCGGGTGTCGAAGCTGAAAGAACAGCCTTCGCATTCGAACTGTTTGCGCCAATGGGCGTACTCGTCCATGTGATCACACACACTGTCGTAGGTGTAGAATTCCTGGACGCACGTCTCGCATTCGTAGCCGTGGCCGGTGGCATCCATATGCTGGTGACATGACTGCCAGCTGTTAAATGATCGCCCGCAAATACCACATTCAGGATACATAATTGCAATTAGCAGTGCAGGTGTATGAAACCTCAATGGTGGACAAATTCCAATGCAGTCGAACGACAAGGCAAGGCACAAACCCGGAGCTGGATGTTAGCAATTTCAATTTCCGAGCCCTTCCGTACTCCGCGGGGTTATCCTGTTGCCCCACAGATCACCCCCAACGCTAGACCAAATTCCTCTAGTAAATCTCAGCTCTCAGCAACTCGATATCTGCATCACTCTTCGACCATCCAACAGGCCTTAAAAATACATCATGCGACTGCTCAACGTGCACACAACAAGACTGCAAACCTTCTACGGTGACTCGATACCATCATATGCGATCTTGTCTCATACATGGCTTGCAGACAACGAAGAGGTAACCTTTGCTCATCTGCACTCAGAAGAAGCTTCCGATTGGAACCAGCTACCAGGCGCGAAAAAACTTAGATTTACTTGTCAACAGGCAGCCAACGATGGTCATTCCTGGGCCTGGATCGACACCTGCTGCATAGACAAAACGAACAACGCTGAACTTTCGGAAGCGATCAATTCCATGTTCAGATGGTACCAACAGTCGCAAGTGTGCTATGCATTCTTGGCCGATTTTGAATTCCATAGACACCAGGATCCTTTTGCCAGCCGGTGGTGGACCCGCGCATGGACACTACAGGAGCTTGTCGCCCCAGAACATGTTCAATTCTTTGACGGACAGTGGCGACCCATGGGCACGAAGTCAAGTTTGGCAAATGAGATCGCTAGCAGGATGAGAATAGACATAGAGACTTTGCGCGACTCGAAGGATATGAATTCGAAAAGTGTTGCACAAAGGATGTCTTGGGCTGCAAATCGCCAGGCCACACGAGAAGGGGATATCGCATACTCGCTACTCGGCATTTTCAACATCAATATCACCATGCAATATGGAGAAGGTCATAGAGCCTTCATTCGACTCCAGGAAGAGATCGCGCGGACAACTACTGACATGTCAATTTTCGCCTGGGGGTTTGATCTACGCCCTCTAGAAAAAGTCTGTGGTAGGCTTCCTGATAATTCCCCTGATTTTGACACAATCAACAATTCTCGAACTCCTGGACACGTTTCCCTGCATGGACTTTACGCCGATAGTCCCAAGCGTTTCTTGTATACGCAAGGCATAATCAATCTTTCCGATGACATCGGTGATCTGGGCTCTGAATTGCACCATGGATTACAAAGCCTCAGGACAATACTAGTTCGATTACCAAATTGGAGTCATTCGCCAAGTCACGAGTCCACATGGCCACAATGGTCTCTTGCTCTTCTTCCGTGCATCCTACCTAGCGCCCCTCATCACCTGGTAGGAATTCTGTTCGGAAGATGGCAAGATGGCCGCTCTCAAAGTATGCGTCACAGTTTTAAGCATGATGTGTACAGTTGCTTGGTCCGCAGTGAACATATAAGCAGTGCAACTCATGGAACTATTTTGATAACTACCGGGGAAAGTTAGCAACTACAGAAGAAGGCATACTCCAACAAGCTTAGGCGGACGCTAATAGTGAAGTTGGAAGATATGAAGGACTGCTCGTTCCAAGTGCTACAAGTACACTGGCAGCCGGATCCCTACGACCCACACCGCTTCACGATGTTTGACGGGCCAGAGCAATTCCACACCATCCTCTATTCCCAGAACCGGGGTGCTTCTGTCTCTGTCTACGTCGGATACACAACATCCGCGACTGTGGATTACAACCCACAAGCACCCGTATCGAATGCACACAGGTGCGTTATACGTGCGATGCCGATATCCACACCCAGAGATCTCGCGGCCAAGAAGATTTACGACGCGCTGACGGGACCCAACACCGCCGAATCGATGGTTCCTAGGACCTGCGCCCGCACCTCGTGTCGCCATGATCGCATTGGTGTCACTGCAAAGACAAAAACCGTGTTCAACCAGGCATTGACCGTGGTCACTCTGTCATTGCAGTGGCAGGACGTCGGGGCCGTGTGTATAAAGCCAAAGGAGTGGAGGGGTTCGTGATTCAGACTTTGACACGGAACTTATAGGTTCGATTCGATTTAAGTTGAACTAAATTTGTCTCTTTCAGGTGGTTATAGAAGATCTAATCACCCCAGTTAATAAACGACCGGATTCTGCATCAGTGTGCCTAGACTGATGTTCATCTAGAGCAGTCAAAAGGTCTGAGTGTTCACACCCTGCTTCTTCGGCCCTCTCATGCCGCCCAACGACACGAGAAGCCCCAACAATCCAAGCCCAATACAGCAATAAAGGCCTGTCTGATACTGCGTAGCCACCGTATGGCCCTTCTTGATGTCAACTGCATTGACCACAGCTGCAGCGAGAGCGAGGCTGACGCCTGACCCGATCTGGAAAGCGGTGTTGACAAGCCCGCCGCACAGGGACTTCACGTTTGTCGGAACAGACTCGAGCATGATGTTCGTTATACAGATGTAGCAGATGCTTACTCCAACGACTACCATGATGGAAGTTGGCATGATGTAGCGCCAACTGTCGCACTGTCAGTGAAATGTAGTGGCTGATGGTGAGGTTGACTTACAAATTGGGATCATCGGCTGGCACCAGACTAGCAGGAACGGGAGCTATCATGGTCGTCACTATGCCAACTGTCATCAGATACCGGAAGTCCATGTATCTCATCCACTTTGCGAGGACCATGTTAGTCAGGAAACCAGCCGCGCCCATGGGCAGAAAGCGCAATGCAGTCGCGCCGGCTGAGAGCTTTGCGACTTCTTGTGCTTGTAATACGACATAGTAGACAACGGTTTGGTACGCGCCGTAGACCACGAAGCCTGTAATCCACAGGGGCGCAAAGTTCTGGATCTTCCAAAGTGACATCGGCATGATAGGGTTCCGCACCTTCTTCTCGACGTACGTAAAGACCCCGAGCATGATGACAGAAATCACAAGTAGAGCGATGATGAAGGCCTTGTTCCAGCCATACTCGCCGCCACTGGAGAGCACGAACGAGAGCAAAATGAGGCCAGAAGTCGAGAGACCGGCACCAAGGAAGTCCAGGCTTGGTTTTGCGCTACCTTCGCGACGGTCCTTGGGAAGATAAAAGCACCCCAACAGACCCAATGGGGCTGTGGCTGCGACCGCAATACGGAAGATGTAACGCCAGCCCAATGCTTCCGTTACGAAGCCGCCAAACAGCAGGCCAGCACAGAACCCGATTGCACCGCTTGCGCCAAAGAACGTCAGCGCGACCGTCCTTTCGCTAGCCACAAAATACGAGCTGATGATACCGATGGCAGAGGGCACTGTCATCGCCGCGCCTATGCCCTGCAACGCACGAAAGATAGCAATCTGAATGAACGACGTCGCAAACCCATTTGCCAGCGTCCAAATCGAGAGCCATATCATGCCCGCGCTGAAGATAAAGCGGCGACCGTACCTATCTGCCAGAACGCCGGAAAACAGCAAGAAGCCACCGAACGTGAGCGTGTACGCGCTCAGCAGCCACTGTAGATCGCCCGCGCTGACGCCAAACTCCGCCTGCACTTCCGGTAGCGACAAGTTCACAGCCGTCATGAAGACATTGTCCATTAGCTGTGCACCGCACGTGATGCACAGGATCAGCACGCCCTGCCATGTCTGCATCGAGCCGATGTCCGGATATGCTGTCTCGGGGAACATCAACGGCCGCATCTGCGAAGACTTGGGCGTCGCCCAGCCAGGTGTCGCTGGACCTGTGGGACTTGTCCAACCGGTGCCAGGCGTCTGGGCGCCGGGCGTAGTCCATCCTGGCGTCGATGCGCCGGCAGGTGTTTGGGTGCCTGCGGGGGTGGTTGCTAATGTGCTTGTTGGAGGCAGATCTGAGAAGCCAACTTTTTTGCTTGTTCCCGGTTCGCCTGGTAGCTCTGGGAAGTATGATGATCGCGCTGAGATGCTAGCTGCCTTTGGTGTGGATATTGGGGTTCGCTCGTCTTGACCGGTGACGATGAAGGAGCGGCGTCGCTCGCCTGTTGTCTGGCTGAGCTCAAGAGCGGTCTGAGTCGACATCGTGTATGTATTTGCGCAAATGTCTATGATTCCAAAAGTCTTCAACTGCTGTGCAGAATATTCGGGCTTTCTACGCACACCATTCCTACCTTTGCGGGGCTTTTTGCCTCCACGTCATGTCGTGTTTGCAAAAGTGGATCTTCTCCGGATAAGAACATTGCAGAAATGGAAACCAGCGGAGAAAATTACCCTACACACCGCGAGCTACCTTCCAGGAGCAGTGTCGCGAACATTTTTTACAACCACTTCTTTGGTGTTGAGGCGTCAGGGTTTTCGCCGAGTCCACCGCAGGACGTGGCAACGGCGCGCCCACGTGGCAAGTAGGATGCATGGTCAACAGCAGGTGCGGACCAGATGCGGCTGTATGTCCAGATGCTTGCCCATTCGAGTAGGTGTCGCGCCGGTAGAAACAAAGAGTGTTCGTTGCCCACTGCAGGGCTACCACGTTTCTCGCAGCCGCATGATCGAAAGCTAGGCCCGATGTAGCATGTAGTTTTTCGCTTAACTCGACACCCCTGCATGTGCAAGATATTGAGATGAGATATTGCAGAAACATCAGCGTTATAACATCTCTCAAAGTTAGCAACTCATCATGTCATAAGACATGAGATCAAGAGATTGGTTGTTGTACTCTCGGTGATCCTTATTGCTTGATATGCGGTGATCGGCTCAAGTAATGTGGATGTTGGTGATGCTATCTCAGCGTTTACAAGTCGATAAACGGAAATTATCGGGCAAGATTGCCCTCGATGTAAGAGCTAGGCCCCCAAGCCGTTATCGTCACTATTTAAGTGCTGACTTCTTGTAGCACGGTCACTAGCAGGGGCTCTAAAACTAAAAGTACCTGGATGTATCAGGGACAGATTAGAGGGCGGGGTTGACTAGCTTCTTCCAATAAAGTCGGACAGCCTGCCTTGTTTTCCTCTAGTAGACATTATCGGACACAATGGATTCTGCCATAATCAAGGCCAATAATGTTTCTTACCTAAGATAGTGCTTATAATCTGGAGTTATACCACCCTATGTATATTGTGCAGAAGTATAAGATTGTTCATTAATAGATAAATTATAACCACTTCTTCTAAACTCTTACTGTAGATTAGCACTTAGATAACGTTACTAGATATTATTTTTGGAAGTTTAACAATTGAGTCGCAAAGCGCGCAGTGTGCACCCAAGGTCTTCCCAAGGCTTCCCCAATCCCACGCTTCGTGGCAACCACAACGGGCACCCTGCGGAATCTCAGGTAAAGTTAGCTTCTTTTACTTGCTATATCGCTTCATCTGTGCAAATTGGTGGATGATGCGTGCCGGCAGAAGGTTGAAGTGAGAGAGGTGGAAATGTAACGTAAAATTATACAAAGCTCTCAAGCTTCCTCACTTAGCTATTTCCATCGATTAATACTCTCCAAGCTTCCTTCACACCCCAAGCTTCCTTCACACTTCCAAACTTCTTAACCTCCCGTAACTCCGTGCTGTTTTATCGCACCAACGCAATCATGAATGCGACCGTCAATCAACCAACATTCCCCGCCCAAATATTTCCTGAAGAACCAGTGCTACATCGACTGGCAGAGCTGAAGAGCCAGTCAGAACTGATGAGCGCTGGTGATGGCGACTTGGACCTTGCACCAGTATTTCAACGAGATGTCCAGAATCTGCTGCGTGTCATTGAAGTGCACCAGCTCACCATCAACCCGGATGCGAGATCACAGATCTCACATGGCTTGACCGAATCGAGGATTGACAACATGATCTCTGCGGAGAGGACCAACAAGTTTGGACCGAAGTCGTGGCTTCGGAAGGCTGTGCTTGGAGAGACGTCCAGCATCGAGGTTCAGATCCTGAAGAACAACTACTCACTCATAGTTCGTTACCATGAGATTGCCCCACCAGGCGCCGAGACTCTTTCGGAACGTGACCAACGCCGCTCACGGAGTGATTTGTTCCTCCAGGCATTAACGCAGTTGGACGAACAGTGGCAACGTACCTACATCGACCACCGAAACAACGCTGCCCTCAAAAAGGCCGAGGAGCTGAATACAGCGGAAGGGGAGGAGTGGTCTCGCCGACACAACCACTGGGAGTCGCTGAGGATGAATCCTCCACAGTTCCAGATGGACCCAAGGACATTTGTCACTCGCGCAGACGTTTTGGCATCAATGCAGACACCACTTTGTTACATCTCTGGAGAAGTGCGGTCAGCAATCTGGATCTGAGAGTTGTACAGCAAGGACGCTCTCACCACGTTCTTGTGGGGCTCGGGCAACGTTGTCGACATCCAGAAGGTTGCCACCAGCCACAAGTTCAACACCATGTGGCGTAACTACTTTGGTGTCATGTGTGACAAGATATACCGCAGCGTGGTGGTGCACGAATACAGCACCAAGTGGGCCACCATCCACTGCGAGAGTCAGCACGTTCGACACAGCATTGCTTCCCTGTGTGAGCCTATCGACAAGAGCGCCTTCGACGGCATTGGCGGTCGAATGGATATGCTTTTCGCTGAGTTCGGATCCAACGAAGAGGGAGAGTGGGGCACGTGGAGAGATGTGCCTATACTTCGGCATTCTCTCCGCAAACAGAAGCGCAAGGTCGATAGGGGCGAGAGCCCGGTGGATGGTGGAGAAGTCCGCCACAGGCGGTGATAAGAGCATGCAACGCAGCGGCGCGGATGAAAGTGGGAAAAGGTTGATGAAATTTGCACTCGTCTACTTCAGTGCGGGTCTTTTGGTTTTGGGATCACGTCAGTCATTGCTTGCGGTTCTGTCTTTGGCGTCCTGATTTTGGTTGTGTTCAATTTTATTCTGCACAGGATCACTATTCAGAAGTGGTCCTTATTGCACAGCCGTGGCGCGTCAAATCCCTGACCAGTGATTGGGTAATACGAGAAGGATCAACGAAGAAAAGGTCAAGCTGATAACCGCTGCTAGTTTCTCAACGGTACGCGGTCTCATACCGTGGGCAGATCATGGGAATCTCGCTAGCTTGCTAGGCAAAGCACATACATGTGCTAGCCTCAATGTCTACCTTGATCAATCCCACTGAGAGAGAGTGCGCGGGACACCTTCTTTCTACCTCTGGCCTGGAGTGATGAACCTAAGCCAAGCTGCACGCTTGAACTCGGCATTGATTGTAGTACGATAATCGCATCTCGCTTCAGTCCAATCCTTACCTTGTCATAACCCAAACATACGAATCCCACTTAGTCTTTCTAATGCGCCAAAGATGTCTTCAGGTGCTGCTGGGTTCGGCGCCTGCGGCGATGTACCAGGTATCATAGATTGTCTAGAAACAAATTGCCATGTATTCACGCTATATTGGGTCATTCGTCTATTACAGACACTCGGGTTAACATACGCCCACTTTTTGACCATCCGTGGAGGTAGAATAGAGTCTAGAGCGATGCAGTTATTGAAATACCTAGCACGGGTTGGATAAAGAGAGCGAGCCAGTGTCCTTGTCTCTTGTAGCTCCCGAGTCAAAGTTGTTCAGGGATGGACTCTAAAAAGCTCGAGCAGATTCATACAACAGTCCAACTCAACCCCATCAAGGATCCACCCCCTTCTCCCGGTCCATCCAATACGTAAACCACTACCGCCCTTGCCCGCCCCCCGGCTCCACAAACCCCTCCGGCCCAAACAGCCTCGTCCGCCGCCCAAAACACACCTTATCCCACGCTGGCGCCGGCGGCGGCGTATCCCTGAACACCTCCAGTTTGGCGCTGAGCGCGGGCGTGGGCGGCGCGGAGCTGTACACGGAGGACGACGAGGGCGTTGGGCTCGCAGTGTGCATTTGGCCGGGCGGGGGCACGTTTGGTTGCGGCTGAGGAGTTGACGTCGAGACAGAAGGTGACTGCTTGTGGGCGGGTCTGTGGGGGGGCGCAGGAGCGCGCCGCGGCGTGCTGGACGCGTAGTGGGCGAGGATGTCGTCGATGGCGGCGTCGAGGCGGCGCGAGAGCTTCTCCTGCTCGAGGGCGCGCATCTCGGCGTCTGAGATTGTGTGGGTGGATTTCGAGGGCGCGTGGGCCGCGTGGCACGATGTGAATAGCGAGCGCGAGTCCTCGGGCGAGAGCATGGGGTGGGAAATCTGCGCCTTGCTGATCTTGGGGAGCGGCGCGGGTTGCGAGCTGCGCCGCGAGAGCGAGAAGTAGCGGCTGATGCGTCTGCTGAGTCGGGCCATGGTTTGGTTTGGAAGGTTAATTCTAACGCTGGGGGTTCTGGTGCAGAGGAAGAAATGTGCAATGTTGGGTGGAGATTGCGCGGATTTGTGATCGGGGTGCGCGTCTTGAGTTGTTTGCCTCTTTCAATGTTTCCAGACTCCATGCGGACTATTACGCCGTCGGACGTCCGCGGAGTGATGTTTACGTTGTGTTTGTGTGAAGTCCGTGTCTCAGGCCCGCAGCTCCGCTGTGACGCTGCGATGCTGGCCCCCAAACATCAGCGGACATCCGCACAGGTTGCGCTTGAAACATCCATCGTGCGTGCAAGAACATGGGAACCTGGGATTAGACTCTGACTTGATAAGCGTCATCGAGAAGTTTCGTAGTGTAGATGAAGGCTTGTGGAGTACCAATAAAACCACACCGCAAGATCGTCGCTCATATATCTACAACACCATCTTGAACGATGGGGCTCTGTCGTCGTCGGTGTATCCTTCGAACTGCGCGTATTTACCAAGAACCTTGTCACGATTAAGCTTTGCCACCCATGCAACGTTTGCAGCGATCAAGACCCACGCAGCACACAGCAGCCCCAGCATGATCTGATGACTCTTGTGAAAGTTTGGTCCTTCACTTTTCGGATACACGAAACTAGCCACAAAGCCTCCTGAGTTTGCAATAGCCAGCTGCAGGGCAGTAGTCGTGGCCCGTTTGTAGTGTCCAGCAGAGTTGTTGGAGTTCCAGGAGAGGATGCAGGGCACAGAGGCGTACATACCCGTGGCCATCATGAACGTCATGCCGTACTGGACTTTCGGATTTGTGGTCACGCTGATCACCGCGTACCCGATGATGGCGATGGGCAGGGTGACAAGCATGACCGGCCCACGGAGCGCGATGCGGTCAGACACGAAGGCCGCGACAACAGTGAAGGCTGCCGCGACGGCGTACGGAATGACGGTCCAGAGCTGCGCTTCGTTGGGATCGGTCGAGAACCCGCCCTTCACAATCGTCGGCAGGAAGAGGCCAAAGGAGTAAAGACCGCACAGAATGCAAAAGTATGCTGTCGCGCTGAGCCAGACCTGGAGATTGAAGACGCCACGGCGAACTTCGGCCCACGAGAAAGACTCGTGCACTGCAGACGTATTCAGTCGTATGCGAGCGCACTGTTTCTCGGACACGGAAAGAAACCCGGCTGACTCGATGGAGTTGGGTAGAAAGACGGCGGACGACACGCCAACGAGGAAGGTGAGAATCCCTTCAACGATGAATATCCACTTTGAGGGCGTTAGAAACGGACTTGATCGAAACCAAGCACACTTACTCTCCACCCTTCAAGACCACCAGCAGGACCGATCGCATTGAGACCCCGCGCAAGCAGACCGCCAAACGCACCCGACAGCGACGCAGCAGTATAGAAGATACCAATCCGCAGCGCAAGCTCCGTGCGCTTGTAGAAGTGCGAAAGGTACAGGACCTGACAGCGTTAGCCACGCCACACTCAACCTCGCCCACTAAACCCACCATGCCCGGCAAAAGCCCACCCTCCGCAATCCCCAACAGCGCCCTTACAGCCACAAACGACGAAAACCCCGTCACGAACCCCAGACACATCGTCAGAACACCCCAGACCGCCGTCAAAGCTACCCCGTATTAGCCCGATCAAGCAGGGAACGCTTGCAACATACCAGGCAGCCACACGCGCGCCGACACCTTCCTCAGCACCAGGTTGCTGGGCAGCTCACTACGCTCATCAGCACCGTTCACGTACCCTCCCTCTTCCTATCCTCTTGTTTACTCACCTCGCAATATACGTCGCGTAGAACACGCACAGCCCGACCGCGTACTCGCTGTCCCCCATCCCCAGATCGGCCTCCAGGCCCAGGATCTTCGCGTTGCCGACGTTCGTGCGGTCGATGAAGGAGCACAAGAAGAGGAGCGCGAGGATGGGGAGGATGCTGGTGCGGGTCAGTACGGTGCGTGGATGTCAGTATCGGTGCGTGGATGTCAGTATCGGTGCGTGGAGGTCCAGTATCGGTGCGTGGAGGTCCAGTATCGGTGCGTGGAGGTCCAGTATCGGTGCGTGGTGTTGCGGGGAGGGCAAGGGAGGGGGAGGGGGCACGTACTGGCAATCCATGCGCCAGAGCAGCTTCTTGACCTCCGCCGGATCGATGGTGTCGAGCGGCAGCCCGGCCTTTTCGGTTTTCTCGTCCATGGGTTTGTCGTCGGCGGGGTGCATGATGGGAGGGAGCGCCGTGGACGTTGTGGACGCTGTGGACGTAGTAACACACTGAAAGCAGTGAACACAGCAGTGAGACAGTGAGACGGTAAGCCAATGAGCCAATGAGCCAATGAGCCAATGAGCCAATGAGCCAATGAGTCAATGAGTCAATGAGTCAATGAGCCAGTAATCCAGTAATCCAATGACCCAGTAACCAGTAACCCAACAAGCCAACGAACACAGCTCGCCAACCTTCGCATCAGCTTTATACCCTCCCTTGCGCCGCCCCGCACCTTCCACCGTCATCCCCGGCACTCTGCCGCCCTGCTGCGCGCCCACGCCCCAAACAGCAAAGAGCGACGCCAGTGCAGCCGGGTGGACGTTCTTCTAGCCCCGGCCGGGGGTCACGCTGGGGTTACGGCACGCACTGACTGGGGCTCCGCACTGGGGCTACGGCTGCCAGAGGCGCGATCGGCGCTGCTCGGCCCAGGTAAGCAGCGGAAGCTTTGCTGGGCGGGTTAAGCTTATCGGCGGGGAGAGGCTAGGCTGGATTGGGGGTGTGGGGGCGGGGTGGGCGGGTGTGGGGCGAGGGTGTTGTGGGTTGGATTTGGGGAGCAGGATGGGCGGTGGGATATGCATTGGTCTGGAGTATGTGCAGTGTTCATCGGTTTGGGGATATTTACATATTTTGGAATGCGGGTGGTATGCTACGGTACAAGAAACTAACGACGCGCCTACGCGCCCTCGATCTGAGCGTCTTCCATGCTCTTCAGGTCGGAGGCGACTTTGAAGTCGGCGTCGGTCTTCGACCGCACCTGCTCGACCGTCACCCCGTCCGCGACCTCCGTGAGCGTCAAACCGCCGTTCACCCGGTCCACCTCGAACACACACAGATCCGTGATGATGGTGCTCACACACCGCGCGCCTGTCAGCGGCAGCCCACACTGCTGCACGATCTTACTGCTGCCGTCCTTGGCTACGTGCTCCGTCGCAACCACAACCTTGGTCTGCTCGGGGTTGGACACGAGATCCATGGCGCCGCCCATGCCCTTGAACACCTTGCCGGGGACCATGTAGTTGGCCAGGTCGCCTGCGGCGCTGACCTGCAGCGCGCCGAGGATCGAGACGTCGACGTGGCCGCCGCGGATCATGCCGAAGGACTCGCTGCTGTCGAAGGTGGAGGCGCCGGGGAGCAGGGTGACGGTTTGCTTGCCGGCGTTGACGATGTCGGCGTCCACTTCTTCCTCGGTGGGGTGGGGGCCCATGCCTAAGATGCCGTTCTCGCTCTGCAGCCACACTTTGACGCCGTCGGGGATGTAGGATGCGGCGTCTGTAGGGATGCCGACACCCAGGTTGACGTAGTAGCCGGCCTTGAGCTCTTTTGCGGCGCGCTTGGCGATGCGTGCGCGGTGGCCGCCGGCGGGTTTGCCGGAGGCTGAGGGATCCCGCAGCTTCTTGATCTCAATGCTGTTCGGGACTGTGGCGGGGACGATGCGGTCGACAAAGATCCCGGGGAGGTCGATCTCGCCGGCGTCGAAGGTGCCGATTGGGACGATGTGTTCAGCTTCCACGATGGTGAGGCGTGCGGCCTTCGCCATGATGGGTCCAAACGCTTTTGTTGTGTACCTGCATATTGACGTTATGAACTGCGGTTGGAGTGATTGAGCATACGCACCGGAAAACGCAATTGCCTGCCTCGTCGACTTTGTGTGCCCTGATGATTGCTACGTCGCCAGGAAGAGCAGTCTCCATCAAGTATTTCTTGCCATTGAACTCGCGCACCTCTCTCTTTGTACCATATCCGATAGCCTTGCCTTCTTTGTCGAACTTTGCAGGGATCTGACCGTCCTGCAACAACGTGTTCACAGCGGTAGGTGTGTAAAAAGCTGGAATTCCGGCGCCGGCTGACCTGATGCGCTCCGCCAATGTGCCTTGTGGGCAGAGCTCGATCTCGATACCACCACTCAAATACTGCTTCTCAAGAGCTTTGTTATTGCCCAAGAAACTAATGATCAACTTGTCGACCTGCCCGTTCTTCGTAAGATGGGCAAGCCCGCCAACTTCCTCGATACCAGCATTATTGGATACAGCAGTCAGCGAATGTAACGATTCCGGGCCACGCTTTTTCAGAGCTTGAATAAGAGTCTCTGCGATACCACAGAGTCCAAAGCCTGCACTGAGCACTGTGGAGCCTGACTGGACATCGGCGACAGCTTCATCGGCGCTGGCCCATAGCTTCGACTTCGAGCGATCAACAGTTGGCGCTTTGTCTGCCACCGCGCTGATGCTCCGTATCTGTTTTGTGAAGCGCCAGTGGGGTGGTGCTATGCGCGCGGCGCGCAATTGTGAAGGAAGCGGACGGCGAGCGCATAATCGCGCGGGGAGGGCAGCAAGGAGCCGGTACGACGAGGGCAGTGTGTCCATGGTGGATGATGTGTTGTTGCAGGAAAATCAGACAGCAGTACTATTTAGGAGCTTCACGGCCTCGGGCGAGTCGGGCAAGAGCGGGAAGACTTGTCAACCCACTCCAGAACAAGAGCCGTTCGACGTGCAGCGAGCTTCATCGGCAACACGATGACGCGATACAGGGTAAGAGCTTCCAGGGACATCGGCATCAGAAGTATACCCGAGGCGGAGACCGGCGAGTCTCCCGCATTGGCGAAGAGGGGCACTAGAGCTTAGTCACGCGCAGTCCGGCAAAGCTACCCAGTTGCAACGCCGAAGCCGCTCCGAACCTAAGCCTTGCGCATTGAGCAGAAGTATTTCCGACGCAAATGTGTGGCTGCTCGGTGATTGAAGTTCGAGCGGAATCTGAGGCTCTGCTGTCTACCATCCCACCCCAATCTTCAGTTACAACATGTACTGAACAAGACAGCTTTCGAAGCCCTCAATTGCAAGGAAAGTTGAAGTCCGGGAGATTCATCATATCGTTCCACATGAACGAGTTCCCGTCGTTCCAGATGTCCAGCTGAGGCGTTGCGAAGAAATCGAGATTCGTCACTGTCTCGTTGACCTCGTTGTAGGACATGGCGGAGAACGGGAGCGGGTCGCCGAAGCCCGAGATGGACTCCAGAGAGGGAAATGGCTGTGTTCCGTCTGCAAGGTTTGGGGATAGATCCAGGTTATGCTGCAGTCCCTGTACTGCGTATGCTTGTGAATGCATTGCTGCTGGTGCATTCAAGGCCTCCAGGCTTGGCGACTGCTTGACAAGAACGCGGAGGAATCGACCGTACACAACAGATGCGCCGTTGCGGTGACTCGGGGTGTTTCCGATCCGCTCTAGGACTGCGGCTGTCTCCTGGATAAGCTTACAAACGCTGGGTGCGAGATTCTGGTTGCTGCGTTTTCCAGATGCTGGTTGGCTTAGGGCCAATGCGATACTTGCAGCAAAGCAAATCATCGTGACAGTGTTATTTGGCATTGATGTGAGGCTCGATTCGCCTTGGATCGCGGCTCGCATAACGTTCAAAGCCGAGGACACTGCAGAGACCCGGAAGGACCGTTTTACCTCTGGCGGTGCGCTGGGGTGGTTCAGCAGCATGCTGTACGTCGATAGCCGAGTGTGAGTGACGAGAATCTCAACATAAGGGGGTAATGTCCTTTGCTCAAAGTCGCCGATGACTGATGTCCATTTTTGAAGCCACTTGTCGAAGAAATCGTCGATGGCGCCCTCAATCTCATGCGCCACTTCGAGACCGACATCAATAACGCGGTAGCTGTCACACCTCGCTCTCACGTTAGCGAACAGATCATCGAGATCTCTGCGAAGAGCGGCCATGGACACCAATGGCCCATCCTCCCGGACTGATTCCAGACTGGATGGCCAATAATCGCAATGCTGAAGCAGTGGTGTCTTTGGAACACAGTAGCTGCGGCCTCGGGCCAGACACACACCCCGCTCCAGGACAAACAGTGCAAGCCAGGTTCTCTCCCTCCGGCGCAGTAGCCTGTTTCCCCATGAAGAATTGGCATCGACATCCTCAAGGCCGTCCATGGCCAGAGCTTTGCCGGCGTCGAGACAGTCCCCTCGTGGGATCTGTCTTACAAGGTCTGCATCGAACGTTGAAGATGGGGTGATCACTTTATCCAGAGACAGATCTAGGGCGATCGAAACCGCTGTGGCCAAGTAGAGGCTTGTATCATCATCTGTAGCGTGCTTTCCAGGTGGCAGCCAAGGAATGCTGACCATAAACCCGAGAACAATCTCAACCGATCTGAACTTCTTTACGATGACTTGCTCTGCCAAGTATCTTCGGTGAATGAGTAATCGCTTGGCCAGGGAAGCAGTCTCGGGCAGAAAGATTGCAGTGAAAGCTAGAAGAGTAGTGAAAAGAAACGATGAGCGATTCCGAACGAATTCCAACGTGTGCACTTCGGGATCAAGACCCCAGCGAGTGTGCGCCAATTTTTTATGGAAACTGGTGTTGTTAGCAATCAGCAGTGCGATGAAAATGTAAACATACTATGCGATAAGTGTGGCTGCTTCCTCCTTGGTCACCAGTCCAATATCTATGGGGTCGTAACCTGGTCCTTGGTCCAGACTGGCTTTCATCGGCAAGAAAAATTGATGCACATCCAGAAAGGCACTGTGTTCACTACCATTCATTTTACTGCTAGGGGTTGAAACGGCATTTTCTAAACTGTGTGGCGACGTAATACGCAGATCTAGCAAGGGTCAGTGTCTTGGATCGGACATGGTTGCGGGGTGTTTACCAGATGCACGAGCAAGTAGCTGCAGGGGATTCTCGACATCCTCAACAGCAAGCTGATCGTCACCAGAGCCTGCCGCAGGAGCTCTTTCGGAACGTGGAAGGCTTGCAGGAGGCTTCATATCCCCGGGATCAGATGCAAATAGATCGGTCATGTTATTCTGTCCCAGAGGAGGAGACGGAGGGCTGTCCTCATCTTTCGTGTCGTTGAGCAATTCCTGCAGCTGTTCTAAAGTACGCCTGTGGGAGGGCGCATCGGACTTGCGCTTCTTGATTGCCTCTTCAACCTGAAAGATGGCCTTTTCGAGGCCAGATCGTTTGCTGGTAAATGGTAAGTATGGTAACCGGGTTGGTGGTGCAAGCCTTACTTTTTGACACCCTTCTGCCTGCCAATATGGAACTCGGGGATCACACATTCTGTTCCAAGATGTGTACATCTTTCGCAATTTGGCGCACCCTCATCGCGCCTGCACTTGATTTTGCTCTTCCTGCAGTTCAAGCACGCTTCTCCAGTCAGGATAGCACGACGACAAACAATGCATACGTACCCGCTTGCTTGTTGTTCATGCCTCGACCGCAGTGCGACTACCCCCGTCTGTTGGCATGCGACACCCGTGGTGGTGTTCGTTGATTGCGTTGCGTGCTCAGTAATTGGTTAGGCCGGTGTTGTGCAACCTAAGGACCAAAATCAAGTTTATCGCGGTCTGACTCGGATATGAGTAATGGTGGCACTCGCTTCTGATGCTCAAAGGTTTGTCAGATATCGATTGTTTGCACAGTAAGTCAGTGGATGCTTGCAAACGTGAGGAGAAACAAGCTCCGGCTGCTGTCTCGATCATGGAGTGCATGACGCTAGCGAAGACCCTGGTCACTAGTTGCAGCCGAGACTGAGGCTTCCCCTCCCTGCACAGCTCCGAGACCGTGGCAGAGACCCAGGGCTCTGGACCTAGGCGAGTCTCGGAGCTTTGGCCAAAGGCGACGATTTTGTCAGAATGGGCATAAAATTGTGGTATCAGATCTAAATAATGCGCAGAGAGTACCCCACCAATCATACAAGTTCAATTACGTGGTGGACATACACAGGTTGTCATCCCTTACAGCTTGGGTGTGCTGTCGGTCTGTTTCAAGCGAACAAGTCCCTATACAAGATTAGCATGCGCTTCAAGACTGTCGCTGATGGGTACGTACCTCTTGTACGCAGCTGGCTATGAGAGTGCCGTTGCGAGTGTACATTCTCTGGAACACTAGGCCGCGTCCATCGCCAGCCCATGTTGTCTCCATTTCGGTGAAGATCCACTCGTCTGCCCTGAAGTGTCGGGGATTGTGAAAGTAGATGGTGTGGTCAAGACTGACCATCATGCCAATCTCCGGGGTGTCCTCCTCCTTGAAGCTCGCGCCGTTCCTGACCATCTGTATGCGCTTGATGTCAGCCGCATCAAGGTATTTCTGGCGCTTCAGTTCTGCATCGTCCATGGCGAGTAGCTTCTTGAGGACGTCCTCATCGACACTGGCCTTGGACTGGCTCTTGCGGTGTCGTGAGTATCGCCAGAGTTTGTGGACGCGGGCGATGGTTCCGATGAAGTAGCTGTCTGACATGTACGCAATGGCGGACAGGTGTGCTTCGTGTCCGCCCTCGGGGGAGATGGTGCCGCGTGCCTTCATCCACTGCCTGCATTTCTTGGTGTGAGGGAACGGGGAGGCATCTAGTTGAGGTCAGTTCTGAGTATGATTTGCTGTGCTGGAGGTAGTCACCATTCAGAATGTCTAATCGCTGGCTCTGGAAAGGGCCGGTGTCGTTGCCGCCGTGGGTATCCAAGTCGTCCATTCCCTCCTCTGGGTCTGGCACGTCTGGCATGGGATATGTGTGCTGGACCATCTTCTCTCCTCCACTGTTCAGCCGGACAAAGCTCATGGTTGTTGTGAAGATGACCTTGCCCCGTTGGCGCGCCTGGACAGTCCTTGTTGCGAACGACTTGCCTGAGCGCACTCGCTCGACGTGGTAGATGATGGGTATCTCGGCATTGCCAGCCAGCACGAAGTAGCAGTGCATGGAGTGGACCGTGAAGTCGGACGGCACCGTCTTCTGGCCTGCAGCGAGACACTGGGCAATAGCAGCACCGCCAAAGATGCCCCGGGCGCCCGGCGGATGCCACATGGGCCGGGTGTTGGTGAACAGATCCGGGTCGATGTCGGTCAGCTCGGTCAGCTCCAGGACGTTCTCGATCAGGGACAGGCCGCCGTTGACGGGCGGCGGGCGGATGAGGGTCGCCATGGTGTGTGAGAGTGGAGGGACAGGAGAAGAGGGAGATTGAGAGAACAAGAAGAATCACGGCGTGTGAGGTGCTGCAGGGGGTCACGGTGTATTGACTTTATTCATGTGTAGAGAAAGTGTGACACGGGGTTGTGCATTGATGATTACCCTCGAGCCGAGGCATAGATAGCTGCACCGAACGGACGTGTTGCCGCAGAAAGGCCGGCGTCGCAGCGACATGTGGACGCGCCGGCGAGGGCAGGGCGCTCTGGCCACGGTGGGTGTCGCACTGCAAGAGGGCTGCCACGCTGCCAAAGGTGCTGCGGGCGCGACGGCTAGGCGCGACGGCTAGGCGCATGGATGGCCAGACGGCGTCCTGATGCGTGCGAGACGCGGTGCAGCGCGGGTGGCAGCAGCAGGGCTGGCCAACGGCGATCGGGCGAGCAGGCTAGCCGGGTTCGGCGGCAGGACGTCATCCGGGCGGTCCTTGGTCGGGCGTCTTGTGCCTGAATTGCGGCCGGTGTGCGCGTAGAGCTGGCGCGCCTCCCCGAACATCCTCACCCACCGCCCCGCCGTCACTGAGGCTGCTCCCGCCGCGCAAGCCCGCAGAGCCCGCAGAGCCCGCAGAGCCCGCAGAGCCCGCAGAGCCCGCAGAGCCCGCGCCCCCCGCCCGAGACAGCGCGACGACGACTGGCATGTCGCGAGCCGCCGGCGCCCGCCCCATTGCTCCTTGATTTTGGCGCTTGGCGCACCATGGCCGACCACGCCGAGCTGCAGGCGCGGCTCCAGGAGCTGGACCACGAGCTGGAGGAGGGCGACATCACGCAGAAAGGGTGCGTAGCGACCCGCCGCGCCCACGGCCGCCCCGCCGCAATCTCCACGGCGTCGTCACGGCGGCCGTCGCGCTGCAGCTCTGCCGCCGATCCGCACTAACGCCCCGCACAGCTACGAGAAGCGCAAGACGGTGCTGCTGTCGCAGTTCCTGGGCCCCGAGCACGCCGCGCAGCTGCAGCACGAGCTGCGCGACAGCCCCGCGCACAGCGAGCACTCGGGGTCGCGCCACGCCTCGCTGGCCGCCCTCTCCGCGCCGCCGTCGGCCCCCCCGTCCGCCTTCGACCCGCGCGCGAGCATCGCGTCCAGCACCTTCGAGTATGCGCCGTCGGCCTCGACCGCCACGGGCGCCTCGCAGTACATGGCCTACCCGCCCAGCCAGGTCGGCCGCTTCCACGAGAAGCAGCTGGGCCTGCGCACTGCGTCGCTGCAGCGCGCCCCCTCGCAGGGCAGCGAGACCTTCATCCCGCGCCCGCACACGCCCGAGTACGGCTACTCGCGCGAGGGCTCCATGATGGGCTCCAACTACGCCTTCAACCCGGACACCCAGCCGCAGGCCTACGACGGCGGCTTCGGCTCGCCCGGCGACGTCAGCCGCCGCAGCACCATGCTCGACGTCAACCAGGGCTACTTCTCCGACTTCACCGGCCAGCAGATGCAGGACCAGCCCGACGCCTACGGCGGCCCCAACCGCTACTCGTCCGGCGACGCCTTCTCGCCCACCGCCGCCATCCCGCCGCCCATGATGCACCCGAGCGACCTGCCGCACGGCGCCATCATCCAGACCATGATGCCGCTCGAGCCGCGCGACCTGCCCTTCGACGTCTACGACCCCCACAACCCAAACACCCAGATGGCCAAGTTCGACAACATCGGCGCCGTGCTGCGCCACCGCGGCCGCACCCAGCCGCGCCAGACCGCCTTCTGGGTCCTCGACTCCAAGGGCAAGGAGACGGCCTCCATCTCCTGGGAAAAAGTCGCCAGCCGCGCCGAGAAGGTTGCCAAGGTCATACGCGACAAGAGCAACCTGTACCGCGGCGACCGCGTTGCCCTGGTCTACCGCGACACCGAGATCATCGAGTTCGTCGTTGCCCTGCTCGGCTGCTTCATCGCCGGCGTTGTCGCAGTCCCCATCAACAGCGTGGACGACTACCAGAAGCTCATCCTGCTTCTGACCACCACGCAGGCACATCTTGCCCTGACCACCGACAACAACCTCAAGGCCTTCCACCGCGACATCAGCCAAAACCGTCTCAAGTGGCCGAGCGGCGTTGAGTGGTGGAAGACCAACGAGTTTGGCAGCTACCACCCCAAGAAGCACGACGACACGCCAGCACTGCAAGTTCCAGAGGTGGCGTATATCGAGTTCTCACGCGCCCCGACTGGTGACCTGCGTGGTGTCGTCCTCAGCCACCGCACCATCATGCATCAGATGGCCTGCGTCAGCGCCATCGTTTCGACCATTCCCACAGGGCGCGAGACCGCGGACACGTTCAGCGGCAACCTGCGAGACAAGGATGGTAAATTCATCGCGCCGCCTCCACGATCGTCGCCGACCGAGGTCATCCTCAGCTACCTCGATCCGCGCGAGAGTGCAGGCATGATCCTGGGTGTTCTATATGCCGTGTACGGCGGACACACTACAGTCTGGCTAGAACCGCCAACGATGGACACCCCTGGTCTATACGCACACCTCATCACCAAGTACAAAGCGACCATCTTGGTTGCAGACTATCCAGGCCTGAAGCGAGCTGCGTACAACTACCAGCAAGACCCCATGGCCACGCGTAATTACAAGAAAAATGCCGATCCCAACTTTGGATCGGTAAAGATATGCCTCATCGACACGCTTACAGTTGATTGCGAGTTCCACGACATCTTGGGAGATCGTTGGTTCAGACCGTTACGCAACCCACGTGGAAAGGAATTGATCGCGCCCATGCTTTGCTTACCGGAGCACGGCGGCATGATAGTCTCGGTCCGCGATTGGTTAGGCGGGGAAGAGCGCATGGGCTGCACTTTGAGCATCGAGGAAGAAGACGAAGAAGACGATGCGAAGGAGCTGGAGAACAACACCAACGGCTACTCAAGTCTGATCGGCGGCGGTACCACCAACAAGAAGGCAAAGCAAAAGAAGAGTCGCAACGAGCTGTTGGAGATCCTGTTAGACAAGGAAGCGCTCAAGATGAATGAGATTGTGGTGGTAGCTATAGGCGATGAAGCCAGCAAGCGCGCAAACGAACCAGGCACGATGCGAGTCGGAGCTTTTGGATACCCCATCCCAGACGCTACTCTTGCCGTTGTAGATCCAGAGACCAATTTGCTCTGCTCTCCATACAGCGTTGGAGAGATCTGGGTCGACTCGCCATCGCTTTCTGGAGGGTTTTGGCAGCTGCAGAAGCACACCGAAACCATCTTCCATGCTCGTCCATATCGATTTGTCGAAGGCAGCCCGACACCGCAGCTACTTGAGCTGGAGTTCCTCCGCACCGGACTTCTCGGATGCGTGGTTGAAGGCAAGATTTTCGTGCTTGGTCTCTACGAAGACAGGATTCGCCAAAGAGTTGAATGGGTCGAGCACGGAGTGTTGGAAGCGGAACATCGCTACTTCTTCGTGCAGCATCTGGTCACGAGCATCATGAAGTCGGTACCGAAAATCTACGACTGCTCGGCTTTCGACTCCTACGTTAACGGCGAATATCTACCGATTATCCTGATCGAAACGCAGGCTGCGTCGACAGCACCGACAAATCCAGGCGGGCCACCGCAGCAGCTTGATGTGCCTTTCCTGGATTCGTTGTCAGAGCGTTGCATGGAAGTACTCTATCAGGAACACCACCTACGAGTATACTGCGTTATGATTACAGCGCCAAACACACTGCCTCGAGTCATAAAGAACGGCAGGCGGGAGATCGGTAACATGCTCTGCCGTCGAGAATTCGACAATGGCTCGCTTCCTTGCGTTCACGTCAAGTTTGGTGTGGAACGATCCGTGCAGAACATCTCTTTGGGCGATGATCCTGCGGGAGGAATGTGGTCATTCGAGGCATCCATGGCTCGACAGCAGTACTTGATGCTGCAAGACAAGCAGTACTCTGGAGTTGATCATCGCGAAGTTGTCATTGACGACCGCACGTCAACCCCGCTCAATCAATTTTCGAACATCCATGATCTTATGCAATGGCGCGTGTCGCGCCAGGCAGAAGATCTTGCCTACTGCACTATCGATGGCAGGGGCAAGGAGGGCAAGGGCGTCAACTGGAAGAAATTCGACCAAAAGGTCGCCGGTGTCGCTATCTACCTCAAGAATAAGGTCAAGGTCCAGGCGGGCGATCACCTTCTGCTGATGTACACACATTCCGAGGACTTTGTTTACGCCATCCACGCCTGTTTCGTACTGGGTGCCGTCGCCATCCCAATGGCACCCATCGACCAAAACCGACTCAACGAAGATGCACCTGCCTTGCTGCACATTGTTTCAGATTTCAAGATCAAGGCCATTCTCGTCAACGTCGACGTGGATCATCTCATGAAGGTCAAGCAGGTGTCACAACATCTCAAGCAGTCTGCGGCTATCCTCAAGGTCAACATACCTCACATGTACAATACTACGAAGCCAAGTAAGCAGTCAAGCGGCTGTCGTGACTTGGGCCTGACCATTCGGCCTGCTTGGGTCCAGGACGGATATCCTGTTCTTGTTTGGACGTACTGGACTCCGGATCAACGGCGCATCGCTGTTCAGTTGGGTCATAGCAACATCATGGCCCTCTGCAAAGTTCAGAAGGAGACATGTCAGATGACCAGCTCCAAGCCAGTCCTGGGATGTGTGAGAAGCACTATTGGTCTGGGTTTCATCCACACTGGCATCATGGGCATCTTCCTGGCTGCACCCACGTACCTCGTATCACCAGTCGACTTTGCACAGAATCCGAATTTGCTGTTCCAGACTATGGCTAGATACAAGATCAAGGACGCATATGCGACAAGCCAGATGTTGGATCACGCCATAGCACGAGGAGCGGGCAAGACGATGCATCTCCACGAGCTGAAGAACCTGATGATCGCGACTGACGGTCGACCTCGCGTCGATGTTTGTAAGTATTACCTGAAGATGGTGCGGCTCTTGCTGACTCAACTGCAGACCAACGGTGCCGCGTGCATTTCTCTCCCGCAAATCTCGACCGCACAGCCATCAACACAGTGTATTCACACGTGTTGAACCCGATGGTTGCCTCCCGGTCGTACATGTGCATCGAGCCCATCGAACTACATCTCGATGTGAACGCTCTGCGACGCGGTCTGATCATGCCTGTAGACCCAGACGTCGAGTCAAATGCGCTACAAGTACAAGATTCCGGTATGGTACCCGTGAGTACGCAAATCAGCATCGTCAATCCCGAAACCAACCATCTCTGCCTGGTCGGCGAATATGGTGAGATCTGGGTGCAATCTGAGGCCAATGCACACAGCTTCTATGGCTCGAAGGAGCGTTTGGATGCAGAACGCTTCAACGGGAGAACTGTCGACGGCGATCCAAACGTTAGATACGTGCGTACTGGAGACTTGGGCTTCTTGCATAACGTCACAAGACCTATCGGCCCTGGAGGAGCACCTGTCGATATGCAAGTTCTCTTCGTACTAGGCAGCATTGGAGACACATTCGATGTCAATGGCTTGAACCACTTTAGTATGGACATTGAGTCATCGGTTGAACGCTGCCACCGGAACATTGTTCCACAAGGCTGCGCCGTATTCCAAGCGGGAGGGTTGGTCGTGGTTGTTGTGGAGATTTTCCGTCGCAACTTCCTTGCATCCATGGTGCCTGTCATCGTCAACGCCGTGCTCAACGAGCACCAGCTGGTCATCGACATCGTCGCTTTCGTTCAGAAGGGTGATTTCCACCGCTCGCGTCTCGGCGAAAAACAGAGAGGCAAGATCCTCGCAGGATGGGTCACCCGCAAGATGCGCACCATCGCCCAATATAGCATCCGCGACCCCAACGGCTCTGAAACGCAAATGATCAGCGAAGAGCCAGGCCGAGCAAGCACATCGACCTTCATGAGAGGTCCGCCCAGCACCAAGGGTTCCCTACGCGCAAGCAGCACACTAGGTCTTGCAGCACAGGCACCGCTGAACAGCATGCACCTCTCACATCGTGCTTCAATGCACGAGCTTAATCAGCAGGGTCAGCAGTACGCGCAAGCTGCCCATCAGATGTCCGCACAGGGGCAACAAGACTACGGTGATTATCTCCCGCGACAGAGCATTTCGGAACTAGACAACCGGACACAGTCACTGTCTCTCGACCCAAACCACCCCGGCCTGCCCTTCGATGAGGGGGACAGGAACGAGCGGACACCCACCGACCCCCGCCGCGACTTCCTCCCAGCCCCAACCCTGCAGCACTCAATGGACTACTCGCCCATCGACCCCGCCGGCGCCGGCGTCTTCGACAGTCCCGTCGACGGCCACCAACACCAGTACGAACCCCAGTACGAGCCCCAACAGTACGCACCCCAGCAGTACGAACCCCAACAGTACACTCCCCAGCAGTACGAACCCCAACAACACACATCCCAGCCCCTCCCCGCCATCCTCCGCGTCGGCACCGCAAAGTCAGACGACCACCAACAACACCCCCCCGCGCAGCAGTTCCAGCTGCACAACCCGGAGCCAGAGCGCCCCGACTCGAGCGACGACGAGGGCTACAACGGCCGCGCGGGCGGCTTGCGCGTGGCGAACAGGGACTCGGCGGCCAGCAACGACTCGTGGACGAGGGAGGCGCTGGCGCAGATGGACTTCGCTGGGACCGCGGGCGCGGGGATCGCGAAGTAGGTCGTGTAGAGCAGCGCGGCGCAGCGGTATGGAGTAGGGTCGCGTAGTGGGTCCAGGCAGAGCAGGTCAGACAGAGCAGGTCGGGTAGAGCAGGTCACGTAGAGTACGGTCACGTAGAGCAAGGTCACATAGAGTACGGTCAACCACAGCAGAACCACACAGTCGCAGCAGCCCATCCACCCACCGTAGCCCCAAACCACCAAACCCACCCACAGACACCCCCAAAGCAGTAGCTACCCCCCCCCCCCCGCCCCGCTAGCCCGCCAATACCAGTCCCATGCCAATCCCCTTCCCATCGCAAGCCAAGAGTTGCCGCGTTCCGTGCCGTGCGCGCGGGCGCCTCATCTCGCGTGTAGTGTCTGTGTTTGCGTGCGTGCGGTGTGTGCGGGCGCGCGTGCGCGCGGGTGCAATTTGGAGCGCGGGAGGGGACTTGGGAGGGACGTTGGGTGGGGGACGGAACGGGGGCTGTGGTTTGGGGGGTAGGTACTGCTATACTATTGCTATTTCACTCACAGGACTGCTGCAACAATACCCGCCGTCGTCGCTGTACCGCACGCCACGCAGCCCTAGTCCAGACACCTTCGTCCCGAGCCCGCTAGGCATGCGTCTCCTGTCCGTCTCGCAGCCACGTCGCCCAGAGCCCCTCAAACGGACCGACAGCTGGTCTAGATTGAGCGTTGTGGTGGGCACTGGTTGGGTGGTGCGCTGCTGCGGTGCTGCGAGGCTGCAGAGACCGAAGTCCCTCGCGTGCAGCTGAGCACGGGTGTGTTTGTACCGTCTACCTATTGCACGGTGGGTTGCACGGGGTTTTGCACGGAGTTTCGCACATATGGCAGGAGGAGTGTTCAATGTGGATTCCGGACTTCGCGGCAGCCAGCGGTTAACAGACAGTAGCTTTGGAGTATGCAAAGTACGGGCTTTAATCGTAGCACGCTATTGTCTGGTCTTGCGTGCGTTGCTGGTGCGCGCAGAGAGGTGCTACAGGATGACGTTGAGGATTCGCGTTGATTACTTATCCCTGCTGTACTGTACGGTGTTTTGCAAAGGGGGGGGGGGGGGGGTCTGCACAGCGAGGAGGAGGGGTTCTGGGGGACTGCGTGTTGGGGATTGGGGGACTTGGGTGGGCAAGTGGGATTGGCAGTGCGTACTGTGTACACAGTTGGGTGGTCTCGCAGGCGCTACCTCAACGCCGCCGATGAGTCCACGGTCCGGTGCGGAACGCTGCTATACGGAGTACGCTACACAGTACCCGGGCACATGAGTACATACCGTTCTGCCAGCGCCACCTGTCTCAACACCCAGCCTCGCACCACGCGGAACCACGGCGGCGTGGGTAGCGCGCAGCTATCTAAGTACACAGCAAGCCCAATATTGCCTGCGTGATCACCGCATGGATGCGCAGGTTTGATAGCAGAGTTGCGCAGCAACAGCCTCAGGTCCTGTGGGCCAACCACACATTCTCACCAGCGGCGATATCGAAATGTTTCATGTTTATCGGCTCCACGGCGGTGCTGCATCGGGCTAGCGTGTTCCTGTTTTGGGTGCCGGCTAGCTGGCTGCGGTAAGCGCGCGAGGCGAAGCGTTTCATTAAGCTTTTCTGACGGGTGCACGCACGCGGACGGTGAGGACTGTCGTGACTTCTCGAACGCAGTCACGGGTAGGCGGCTGGGGGTTCTTGGGAGTGTGTACTTAGGCGCCTGTGCGACAGCGGGCGTCCTTGCGTTGCGGTGCATCGTGATTGCTGGCTCGGCGGCGCGATGCCGAGAGCTGTGGGTCAACGCGAGGGAAACCTCGGCTCCGAGCAGAGTCTGCGTGAGTATTGGTGGTGTCCCACGAAGGATCGTGGAGTGGGCTCGCCCGAGCGAGTCGCGGTGTTGCTCGATCAATATACTGCTATTACACGTGAAATTGGCCATGTCCACAGGTCGAGTGATGAGTTCATGCACGCGCCCGCATCGGGACGGGGCTGTTTCGGCATCTGCACACAATCGCGCACCTGTCACGATAGACGAGCACGACACGGCGTCAGCAGCGCGGCGCGGAATACTGTGGGTGGACGGTTGTTTTGTGTTTGCACAGGTGGTCCGCAGCGCGAAACACGACGTTTTCATGCAGGCCCGGCGAACGACCGGCCGGCAGGCGCATCAGGATTCAATATTCCTGCCGCTATTGGGTGTTTGAAGGTCTTCTGGGGAATGCCTGGGGCGCGCGTGGCGGGCTTCGTGCGGTTTTCAAGGGCGCGTCGCGTGGCGCAGGCGTGAGCAGGAGCGTCACAGCTCCTGTCTTTCATTTCTCGACGTCGACGGCGGCCACTCAGCGCCGGACAAACGACGTCCAGGCAACCCCGTATCCGCCTGACAGCGGACACTCGAGTCCGCGTCGAATGGCAGGCCCGCACAGCAGCGGAAGGATGGCTGCCAGACGCTGATAGTGGAGATTGGCAGGGCGTGCGGATTCCGCATCGGAGCAGAGGAGATTGCACGACCAAGGCAGGGACGGCGCATCGGAGGGCCGCTGGGCAAGATCACGAGTTTGGCGATGTGCGCAGGCATCATGACGGAGCGCTGTTCCAGACGCCCGGAGTCTGCGCACAGAATGGGATGAGCAGCTGGGTTTTTCCGCGTGGGAGTCTTGGGTCCCTCGGGTTCATCTGTCCATGCTGCTGATGCAATTTCAGGGATCATGATGCTGCGGTGGTGAGATATCGTGACCGCGACGGCGCTGCACGGGGGCAGCCACGCAGCGCTGGCAACTGGCACAGTGTGACCGACTCACTGTCGTGACGGCGGGCTCACGATCGTGTCGTTGGCTGCTGCGATGGCGCCAGAGCCAGCAGCGCGCTCAAGACGGAGCTCGGCAGCACCGCCAGCGTCAAGCGCATTGGCGGCCTGGCCCGCTCGCTGGCCTCGTTGGCCACTCGAAAGACGGTGAGCTGAGCCTCTGCAGGGTTCTCATCCTGGCCGTTTCGACGGGCCTGCCAGGCACGGCGCTCGACTGGTTGGCCGTCGCCCCCTGCTTCCGCTGGTTGTTTCACGCCGTGCGATAATTCGGGTGGGCCCAGCGCTCCATTGGCTGGCCCTCGCTCATAGATTCAAGACAGGCCCTCGTCGCCCACAAGTTCGTGCTGTCCCCTCGACCAGCTCTTCACGCCGCGGATCTTTTCCCTGTTGTCCTAGATTTCATTCGCTTCTGGACAGTCCTGTTTGCTCCCTCGTTACGGCAGCAGTGTACATACAATCGTTTTTCTCTCGCCTGATCCACGACCCATTCAACGCCACACGTCACTCACTGCCACCCCGCCCATTCACTGCGGCTTATTATCGACTGCAAGCACCCGCTCTGCACCGCTCCTCTTCACCACGCTCACTGCACATTCTATTCGGTCGCTGGCCTCTCCCCTGGAAGACGTCATCTTCAACACCTCGACAGTGCTGTGCATTGTTTAGCCTTTCGTCATTGTGCATTCACTCCAAGCCCGCAACACTGTTCAAGACACTGTTATGCATTCACGGTGACCAGTAATTCACTTTATCCCACAGCCAACCTCGAGTGCGTTTCGACTTCGTTCACGCACATCGCTATTTGGGATAGAGCTTTAGCAGCCGCGCGCACTTCTACCTTGCAGCATCTTCTCGCACCAGGCCGTGCAACCCGTTTGACTCTTCATGTCACAATACGCCCACTTCGACAGCAACCTTCATTCTCCGCACTCGCATTCGCATTCCGCTGCGCACAAGGCCCTGGCCCTGATCAACAAACAATCCATCCGAGACATTGCGCAAATGTCTGACCTCGCCGTCTCCCCGGTGGAGCAGCCAGTCATCAACACATCACTCGAGCGCCGTCATTTTCTGGAAGGCTGGAACGCAGCCGACTTCGATGGCCTCAAGTACTCTTACGGCCTGACCGGTGTCGACCAGGATGGCAACTTCATGTGGGTCGACACGTTCCTGTACATGCTGGTCGGCATGTCTATAGCGTTGTTAGGCCTGCGCATCGCTAACATGTGGTGGCGCCACAACCGCCATCTGACCGTTATGGGCAACCCAGCGCGCCAGGCGTACTGGGCCACAAACCAGACCTCGTGGTGGCCCTGGCTCAACCGCCACCTCCTGCAGGCGCCGCTGTGGAAGAACAGGCACAACGCCCAGTTCCAGATCAGCAGCGCCATTGACAACGGCACACTCCCAGGACGATGGCACACTATCATGCTCGTCATCTACGTCGGCCTCAACGTCGCGTGGTGCCTCGCGCTGCCGTACAGCGTCCTCGACCACAAGGAGACCATTGCCTCGCTGCGTGGACGCAGTGGAACTCTGGCCGCCCTCAACCTAATTCCCACAGTCCTCTTCGCGCTTCGCAACAACCCCCTCATCACCCTCCTCCAGGTCTCGTACGACGACTTCAACCTCTTCCACCGCTGGGCCGCTCGCATCACCATCCTGGAGGCCATCGTTCACACCATCGCCTGGATGTACAACACCGCCGACGGTGCCGGCTGGCAGGCGGTCTCCAACGGTCTCGCACACGAGGGCTCCTACGGCTGGGGAATGGTCGGCACTGTCGCATTCACCATCATCGGCATCCAAGCGTGGTCGCCGTTCCGCCACGCCTTCTACGAGACCTTCCTCTCCATCCACCGCCTGATGGTCATCGTCGCCCTCGTCGGCCTGTGGAAGCACCTCGAGCTCCACGCCCTGCCGCAGGTGCCGTGGATGTGGCTCATCTTCATCTTCTGGGGCGGCGAGTGGTTCTGCCGCCTCGCGTCCATGACGTACTACGGACTCTCGCTCAAGCAGCGCTCGCGCGTCTCCGTCGAAGCCATGCCCGGCGAGGCCGTCCGCGTCACCATCGACATGGTCCGCGAGTGGAACCCCCGTCCTGGCTGCCACGTGCACATCTGGGTGCCTGCCCTCGCCGGCCTGCACAGCCACCCGTTCTCCGTCGCGTGGGCGCCGACCCTCACCCCCGACTCCAAGGAAATGACGCTCCCGATCCTCGAGGGCGCTGCTCAGTTCACCCCCGGCAAGCAGCAAAAGTCCAAGCAGATCTCGCTCATCTGCCGCGCACGCACAGGCCTCACGCGCAAGATGTACGAGCGCGCGTGCAAGGCGCCCAACGAGACCTTCTCCACCTGGGGCTTCATCGAGGGCCCCTACGGCGGCCACCACAGCCTCGACTCCTACGGCACCCTGGTGCTGTTCGCCGGTGGCGTCGGCATCACCCACCAGGTCATGTACCTCAAGCACCTCATCAACGGGTTCCACCGCGGCACCACAGCCACGCAGCGCATCGTGCTGATCTGGACGGTCCCCGACAGCGAGTGCCTGGAGTGGGTGCGGCCGTGGATGGACGAAATCCTGCGCATGCCGGGCCGCAAGCAGGTGCTGCGCATCAAGCTGTTCATCTCGCGGCCCAAGGGGCGGGTGGAGAGCAGCAGCGACACGGTAAAGATGTTCGCAGGGCGCCCGAAGATGGACACGCTGATGGAAGAGGAGGTGCGGGCGCGCGTGGGCGCCATGGCGGTGACGGTGTGTGCGTCGGGCGGCATGGCCGACGGCGTGCGCAAGGCGGTGCGCCCGTGGATGACCGAGGGCTGCGTCGACTTCATCGAGGAGGCTTTCACGTACTAGCCGGCCCTCGTCCCCGCTGCGCCGCCGTGCCGCTGTTGTATATACCCACCCCCGCGATATAATCACTACCTCTCTCTCACTTCTCACACCCTTCCTCTTCTCTTCTGGGTGTCCACGGCCCGCTTTCTTCGCTTCTTGTATGTATTTGTTCCTAATCACTTACTGTTTTCGCATGTCATGTCTCTCCTTGAATCTTTGTTTTTGCATGAGCGCAGCATAGCATGAGCGAGGCGAGCGTAGCGAGCGCAGCGAGCATCGTATGAAGCATCATATGAGGCATCATACGAAGTACCTCACGAAGCCACGGCGTCTCTCTCACATCCCATTCCAGTTTTTTTCATCTCGAGTAGCAGTAGATACCCGGCGCGCCGCGTCTGGCCGTCCGTAGAAGGGTCGAATCAACAAAAGTTCAATAACCGTCGCACCAACATGAGTGAATAAGAGTACTGTGAGAGATGGAGACGTGAGTGAGATGTTTACCGACGGCGGTGTTGTGGTGATAAGTAGAGAGTGTGCTGGAACCCCCTTCCTCCGCAAACAAAGAAGCATAACAAAGCAACGCGCCTAAAATAGCAGATCCAGACGCCACAAGTCAAAGTTGGCAGAGAGATCGAGCTGCGTGCTTGCGTGGACTGTAGTATGTGGTTTTGCAGTGTAAATAGTCGTGTTTAGGGCAACCTGGGGCGGCTCGCGAAACCCGTGGTGCAGGACGGACGAGGGCGCTGGTAGGCTGGCGTACGAGCGGCGGCACCGGTACCTACAACAGGGCAGGTACTGTGTTGCATTACTTACACCTCGGCGCATGCTCACTGACGACAGGTAACCGATGAAGCATCGTGAAGCATGTCGTCAAATACGGCTGGCTTTCGCGGGCCATGCATAATGTGGCCATTAGGATGCGCCTCGTAACGTACATCCATGGGTCACGCAAACACCCTTGTGCCGCAAGTAGTTCACACATTCAACATCTTGACTATTCCTGTGTTGCTTCTATCGATCTGGAATACTTCAAAATCATCATACAGGCTTTTCTCTATCGTATAAGCACTTGCAGCGAAAAGATACACGTATCCAGCGGTGCTGTCGCTCGTGGTGTTTCAACCTCTCGATTTCCCCAACTTCTAGATGCTGCATTGACTTTACACGCCAGTATTAACACTATAGCTGAATGTGTGGTACACATGTCGGGATTCGAGCTGAGCAGGATGATCAATGAATATGTCTCGAAATTGTATCCAAAAAGTGTATTCCGGATTTGTCCGCGAGCGAGACTCAATCCCGTGCCTTGGCTGCCGATTTCCACGTACGAGCCACCCGTCCTCATCTAAGCTTGATCGAATCAAGGTGTGGAGCATGCTTCTCGAACCATCACGTGTTGTATCTCTAGCATAAACGCGTTTCTTTCTTCTGTCAGTGTGACACAGATGTGGTGTTGAAAGATGGACACATCTATAACGGTCAGCATATTCTAGCCATGAACACAGACTTCTCATATAAAAGACATTCTGTTTTGGTCCTTGGTTAACCTTCATGCTGCTTTGAGCTGCTGAAGGGCTTGCAATTGCAGCATCCAGTTTTGCGCTTGCACTTTAGCCGTGCTTGGCAACACTAGCATGTCAAGGTCTGGAGATATCATGTATAGCATTAGCTTCCTTTCAGGACGCGAAACATAGAGTGGTCTGAAGTTACGACCTTGTGCTTGTACTATGGATCTCATGTATACAATGATCTGGTTGATCGACCGACCTTGACTTTTTGTACAGCCAAGAGTTGATTGTAGTGTATGCGCTGCTGAGTCATCAGACCCCGCTCTTGGCTCTTTACGTGCCACCAGAGTCACTCTGAGCAACACACCTCTAGAAGAGATTGATTGTGGAAGCATGGCGCCCTCGTCGACTACAGAGGATTATTACATGATACTTGAAGTGGAGCAAACTGCTGCGCTCCAGCTAATCATTAGCTCTTACAGACGGCTGGCACTGAAGCTCCACCCGGACAGGAACGCTAAGCACGACGCTACTGAGGCTTTTCAGACGGTACGTTCAAAGCTAAGCTAGTGCTGTCGATCATGACACTATATGTGCTGAGACTAAACATTGAAGCTTGGACGAGCCTACGAGACATTGAAGGACGAAAGCAAACGCAGGGCCTACGACCTCATCTACCCTTCCATAACACAAAGACAGACCTCTCCCCAAAACACGCGGACATCGCATCCGCCTCCGCCTTCCACATCTCACTCAGACACACTACGCGAAGCGGCGCAAGTCGCCGCCATCCAGAAGTCGCAGCAAGAACGAAGTGCGCGATGGCGAGCCAAGAAGAATGTCTTTGATTCGTCGATCTTCGAGCTGCAGAGGTCTGTTCGGCGGGTAGAACAAGAAATCGCGAATTTGGTCTCTATTCTCGCTGCAGAGGCGGCGGTAGAGGCACAGAAGAATAGTTGGGGAGCATGGCTGTTGTCACCCCTTTACAAGAGGGCAGAAGACAGCGAGGAGGAAAAGGAACGCAAGGATAGAGCGCGGCAAGAGAGAAGGATCGAAAAAGATTTCAAGGAGAGACGACTGGCTTCATTTAAGGCGGACTTGAAGACACAGGAGACCTTGCTAAATACCGAGAAAGAAAAGGTCGATTCCGCGAACCGGAGCGACGACGAGAAGTTGCGGGTGATTCAGGCCACAATATGGGCTAGAGAAGAACGGGAATGGCGGGAGAGGGAGAGACAGAGGCTGGAGAGACAGAGGCAAGAGAGGGAGAGGCAAGAGAGGGAGAGGCAAGAGAGGGAGAGACAGGAGAGAGAGAGGCGAGAGCGGGAGAGGCAGGAGAGGGAGAGGCAGGAGAGTGCGAGAATGGCAGACTTCTGGAAGAAGTATCAGGAGCAGTGTGAGAAGCAGGAGCGAGAAGCGGCAGAGGCGTCAAGGAAACAGCAGGAAAAGGAGCAAGCAACAGCACAGCAACGCAGGGCAACCAGCAACTTTCACAACCGACATGTACATGCTGAGGCGAGCGCTAGCCAGGCCTATACAGCAGCTTGTCGTCACGACGGCTGGTGGCCCAAAGTACAAGGCCGTACATCATGCCCGACGTGCTATGAGAGCTGGACCTACCTGCTGCAATGCCCTGGCTGCATGATGAAGGCGTGCCCAAGATGCCAAGCCGCAGTACGGCCGAGAGTACCACGCCATGCAGCCAGGCCCGACCGCACGAAGCCTCGACGGGCGAGGACTCCGAGTCCGGACTTTAATTCTCACTTTGACTGGTAGCATGGGATTGGGACTGGTAATCTGATGTGGAGATGTTGGCTTGTTCGGCCTGGGTCTCGTCGCCGACATGGCGAATGCGTGATCCGAGTGTAGCGCGGCTGGAAGAGTGTTGCAGACCAAGCAGTACGGGGCGACGAAGACATTCCATCTGCCCAGCACGAGCTCGCAACCGCCCCCCGAAAGGACGGCCAGGTGCAGAAGGCAGTGGCGCTGCTGGAGGCTGTGACCAACGCAAGAGAGACGCTGGCGGCAGACCACCCTGGCCGACGGGGGGTCGCAGCGCGTGCTTAGACTTGCATGCAATGCTGATGGGCAGACGCAGGACGCCGTAGACTTACTCGAGCGCGCGGTCAAGATCAAGTCCCGCGTTTTGCGAGCACATCATCCCTCGCTGCCAGTGTCACCTGAATCGAACCTCATCACCAGCGAGCCGACCAACGCGCCCACCGCGCCGACGCGACTAACCTGCTCGACGCAGTTCTGGGTGTACATGGCCGTGACGGTGCCGCTGATGGGGGTCACGCTGGGGTAAATTCTGCGGTGGGACCGCGTGGTGAGGGAGGCGGGGAGGGGCGTGTTTGGGCGGGCGGGGAGGAGGGGGGGGGGGGGGGAAAGGTGTTGTGTGAGACAGATTCGCCGAGTTCTGTTTTGCGAGGAGGCAGGTGGGTAGGTTGGTAAGTAGATGGTAGGGTTGATGGGGGGTTCGCTATGCTATACTATGCTATGGAGTGGTTTGTCGAGTGTTGGTGGCTTGTGGTGGGTGCTTTATGGGGATCCAGATGCGTCGCCCTCGCCCTCAACCTCTGGTGCGCGCTCCTTGCCCTTGGCGCTGTGCGTCTCGGTGTGATCTGGCCCAGAGACGAGGTTCTCGTGTGGCGGCGCAGCGTCCATGAAATCCTCGCTCAGCGTCTGGGTTGCGTTGCGGTGGAGGCCCGGTTTTGTGCTTTGTTCGGTCTGCACGCGCGCGCTCTCCTTCTGCGCCTCCTCTTGTTCCCCCTCCCCCTCCCTCGCCTTCTCCTCCGCAGCCCTCAGCTCCTCCTCCCGCCTCTCCGCCTCCTCGCTCGCCGCAACCCTAATCAGCCGCTCGCGCTCCTCCTGCGCAAACACCATCCGCTCGCCGATGCCCGGCCACAGACTCGCGACGAACAGCGCCACCCCGCGCTCCACACCCCGCACGCCCTCGCGCGCCCACCCCATGGCATTCGGCCGCTGCTGCTGCTGCTGCAACAGCCTGCGCGCCGCCTCCTCGGGCGCCGCCTCGGGTGCTGCCTCGTCGCGCGCTAGGCGGTCCGCGTTGGGCAGCAGGGCTTCTAAGTAGCGGCGGGCGTGCGCAAAGTGGCGCTCGAAGACACCCAGTTGCGCGACGTACACGACCAGGGCGATGCTGCTGAGCATCAGCGGGCGGTACCAGCCGCTGCCGCCGGCGAAGATGTAGACGAAGACGGCGAGTTTGAAAATGAGCCAGAAGTGGGCGGCTATGTTGCCGACACGGTCGTTTTCGGCGGCGGGGTTGACGGGGGCGTTTTCCGCTTGCCGCTCGTTGCGGTTTTGGATGATGTTTTGGATGACGCGCTGGGCGGCGGCTTGGTCGAGGCCTTCGGGTTGGGCGGGCTGGGGCTGGGTGGGGGTGGGGGTGAGGCCGCCGGGCTGGTCGTGCAGGGTCTGGGAGCTGTGTGTGAGGCCGCGGAGCTGGTGCAGGGCCTGGGAGCTGTGGGCGATTTGCTGGCCGAGGCTGGCGATGAGCTGGCGGTTTTGGTTGTACTGGTCGATGAAGGCCTGGGACGACAGAGTTGAGGAGAACGGGGCGGTCGTGTAGGTCCCCTGCTGGTCGAAGACAAGGCCGACCGGCCCCTGAGGGCTGGACAGGAGGAACAGCTCTTGCGGCGCGTCGGCAGGAAGGGTGCGTGTCGCGGCAGCTGCTGTGGCAATCAAGGGATCAGAAGCAGGCGATGTCGCCGCGCCCGCCTCTCGTGCGTCCAAGGCCCGGCTGAACTCGTTCGCCTGCCTCCTCACCTCGGCCGTGGCCTGTCGCAGTGCGATGACGTCCATGTTGAGCTGCATGGCGGGATCGGAGAGGCCGCTCTCGACCATGTTGAGGCTGTATGCGATGGTCCGCAGGTGCTCGCGAATGCGCTCGGCGCGCCAAGTGGGAAAGGCGGCCATGTTGGACGCAAGCGCGGCCTCTTCAACGGCAGACGGGGCAAGCAGGGTCCGGACGTTGTCGACCTCCCGAGCGGCGTCCTGCAGTGTCCCGCGAAGCCGTGGCAGAAGCCAGGTCAAGGGCACGCTCACTCCACCGGGGGCTGGTGAGCCCAAGGCGCGCGGCGGGACGGCGAAAGCTTGTGGGAAGGGCACGGGGCGTGGCAGGCCGGGCTGTCCGGGGCGCAAGGCAATGTTGGTGGTAACGGACCAGCGCGCGCCATTCGGGCCAATGCCTTCGTGCCGCACTGCCCTGCCGTTTGGAGCCGGTGGGGCGCCATCTGCCGGCGCAGGTTGAGGGGCTCCATCGCCCGGGAGGCCCAGCGGGGTGCGCGGCAGCTGGACATGGTGGTGGTGGTGGACGTGCGGGTGGGCGTGGTGGTGGTGGTGGTGCGGCTGCGGCGCCGGTGGCTGCGAAGCTGGACGAGGGTGCGGGACTGCGCGGAACGGGTTCGTCTGCAGCGGAGAGCCGGCGGGGGCTGGCGGGGCGCGGTAGGGATTCGGCGGGAGCGTGGCCGGGCGCGGAGCGGGCGAGGCAGCGGGCTGCGGCAGTTCGCGCAGCACCAGGTGCAGGCTCTGGTCCGGGGACTCGCGGAGCTGGACGCGTTAGCTGGGACATGGGACATGCGACGGGCGCTCAGCTACGCACGTTGTCGGGGCCGAAGACGGACTCCAGCGAGGCGGCGTCGTTGGCGACGACCTTGCCGCGGTAGATCAGGCGCATGCGCTCGGGGCCGGGCTTGGAGGGCACGGCGTCCTGGATGCGGAGGCGCAGCTCGCGGACCGTCGTCGAGGCGGGGAGCTGGGGGAGGTGCAGGCCGCCCTCGATCTCGCTGGACGGCGACAGCACCTTCAGGTTGATGGTCGCGCCGGGCGCCGTGTCGACGGCCATGTCGTCGGCCATGTTGGGTCGCTGGGCGCGGAGTGGTGGTGCGGGTGCGGGTGCGGGTGCGGGTTTGGATACGTTGCAGTGCGGGTGGTCAGCGCCGTGTTGCCATAACCGGCAGGGCAGTGGCGGCAGAGTAGTGAAGCCAGCGGGTCAGTGGAGGTAGAGCAGTAGTGAAGGCAGAGCAGTAGTGAAGGCAGAGCAGTAGTGAAGCCAGCACGGCAGCGCAGTCGCGGCAAGACACGCAGCAGTCGCACTCAAGGCCAGCAGAGCACCGCCATCGCCGTCGGTGCACGTTGGAGCTCCTCGCGACGTGAAGCCGAGCGCGAGGCCGAGCGCTCCTCCGAGGCCGCCGACGTCATTCTGATTGGCCGGGAACATGATCATCCTACCATCACTGCCACCCACCACACGCACCGCAATTGCCCTCAGTCGCTGTCGCTCTCCGCCGTCGCCATGGCCCGCCAGCTCCTGCGCGCCCCTCTGCGCCGGCCCGCCGCGCGCCCGTCCGCATCCACACACACGCCGCGCTCGCCGCCGTCGCGCGCCTTCTCGGCCTCGCGCCCCCTCCGCAACCAGCAGCACAAAGACTCGTTCCGCGCGCGCCTGCGCGCCGCCCTCGGCAGCACAAAGGTCAAGTGGGAACCTATCCCCATTGCGCTCGGCGTCGGCTTCCTCGGCGCCTTCCAGCTCTACCGCATCCAGCGCCGCGACGCCCACACCCAGCCCGACCCCGATGCCGACCCGCGCCCCGCCCCGCGCGACCGCATCCGCCCCAGCGGCCCGTGGACCGTCCAGGTCATGTCGACGCTGCCGCTGAAAGCCCTGTCGCGCCTCTGGGGCCGCTTCAACGAGGTCGACATCCCGTACTACCTGCGCGTGCCGGGCTTCAAGCTGTACAGCTTCATCTTCGGCGTCAAGTGCGTCGCCCGACCTACACTGTGAGCACAGCTGACCCCGCCCGCAGCCTCGACGAGGTCGCCGAGCCCGATCTCCACGTCTACCCCAACCTCGCCGCCTTCTTCTACCGCAAGCTCAAGCCCGGCGCCCGCCCGCTCGACCCCAACCCCAACGCCGTGCTGTCCCCCGCCGACGGCAAAGTAATCCAGTTCGGCACCATCGAGCACGGCGAGGTCGAGCAGGTCAAGGGCGTGACGTACAGCCTGGACGCGCTTCTGGGGTCGTCGCGGCCGTCCCCCAAAGTCCGCTCCGAGCACACCCACACCCCGCCCGACCACCCCGACGCCGTCCGCGCCGACCAGGAATTCGCAAACGTAAACGGCATCTCCTACACGCTGCCCAACCTCTTCTCCGGCCCCGCCCACAAGGACGGCGCGCCCGCGCAGCCCCCCACCGACCAATCCACCCCCGCCCGCCCCTCCTCCGAAGCCGCCGTCCGCGCCGACCTGGCCGCCGCCCCAAACACCCACGGCCCCTGGTGGGCGCCCTCGCACCCCACGCCCACCGCCCTGTACTACATGGTCATCTACCTCGCGCCGGGGGACTACCACCGGTTCCACTCCCCGGTGCCGTGGGTCGTATCCGCGCGGCGCCACTTCGCAGGCGAACTGTACTCGGTGTCGCCGTACCTGCAGCGCACGCTCCCCGGGCTCTTCACGCTGAACGAGCGCGTCGTGCTGCTGGGCCGCTGGCGCTGGGGCTTCTTCAGCTACACGCCGGTCGGCGCGACAAACGTCGGGAGCATCAAGATCGCGTTCGACGCGGAGCTGCGCACCAACAGCCTGACCACCGACACAGCCGCGGACCGGGCGGCGGCGGCTGCCAAGGAGCGCGGGGAAACGTACACCGGGTTCGCCGAGGCGAGTTACCGCGCGGGTGTGCTTGGGGGCCGCGCGCTGCAGAGAGGCGAGGAGATGGGCGGGTTTCAGCTCGGCAGCACGATTGTGCTGGTTTTTGAGGCGCCAAAGGGGGAGAGGCCGAGTTTGGATCAGGGGTTTCAAGGCGGAAAGGCCGAGCGCAAGGGCGGGTTTGAGTGGTGTGTGGAGCAGGGCGGGAAGGTCAAGGTCGGCGAGGCGCTGGGGGTGGTGCGGGAGGCGTAGCGGTAGAATGGACAGGGAGAGCGAGGCGGTAGATGCATCTTGTACGATATCGAGCACGGAAGGAAACACGGCGTGGCGCACACACTGATGACTTGTGCACACTGATGATTTGCGCACATTGGGTATCAAGCGCTACCTTTCCACCAAACAGCTAGTAAAATCCCGTCCCGACTCTTGTCCACACCTTGACTAAAACACATACAACCCCCTCATATTCCAAATCGCCTCATCAATCATCCCCGGCGTCCACTCGGCACCCGTGAGCTGCGCGGCAATACCCTCGCGCTTATCCCTGCCGAGCACGAGAAACCTCTCCACGAGATCCCCATCGATCGTGCTCTTGACGGGCGCAAAGTAGCCGCGGAACGCCAGGTGGTCGCGGCCGGACAGCGGGGCGTCGTCGGCGCGCAGCTGCAGCTCGAGCTGCTGGAACATCTTGTGCTGGCGGCGCGACTCGAACGGGATCAGCGCGCCGAGCGTGCCCTGCAGACCCGCCCAGAAGATGACGCGGTTGCCGCCTGACAGCAGTACTGTGCGCTGCAGCGCCATGGGCATGTCGTTGGCAAAGTAGTGCGTCACCAGGTCGAGCCGGTTGGGCGTGCCGCCGAGATACGCCTTGTCGACCAGCAGGTCGGAGCCGTCGGGCGACTCGTCCGACGACTCGGACACCTTGGGCGGGCAGCGGACGACCCAGATGTTGCCGAATTTGTCGCCGCCGACGGTGGTGTCGTAGTCGAGCATCTCGGTGGCGGTGGTGTGGCGCGCGACGGTGTCGTCGACAAAGGGGATCAGGCGGTTGGGGTGCACCTGGTCCTTGTGCACGACGTATGTGACCGACTCGGCCGAGTCGGAGACGACGAGGCGGCTGCCCTGGGTCTTGATGTCGGTCACGCGGTTGCTCACGCAGTCGGTGGCCTGCGCTTTGCGGAGGAGCGACCGCATGCCGCAGTCGTACAGGCACAGGTGGCGCCCGACACCGGCGATGAGCTTGCCCTTGAAAGCGAGCAGCGCCAGCGGAGGCTCGCTCACTTCCGTCTCGTGGAACAGCTCGAGCTCGCGGCCCGTCGGGGAGATTTTGTAGATCTGGATCGAGGCACCGGAGAATTTGTAGCTGGGTGTAAAGGACAGGTCCTTGGCAGTGCCGACGGCTAGGAAGGCGTCCTCGCCGCGGCTGTCAAAGTATACCAACGCCAGGCTGACGAGCGATATGTTCGCAGCGATGTCCACAGTAAACGCCACCTTCTTCTCGGTCACGGGGTCCACAACCTGGATGCATGACGCCCAACGACCCTGCACTCGTGAGTAGCCGAAATCGACCGCCGAGAGCTCCTCAGCTGTCTCGCCGTCGACCTCCTCTCCATCGACCTCCATCTTGCCGTCTACGCCGTTCTCACTCTTGACACCGTTCTCCTTCTTGACCTTGGCGGCTTCGATGAGATTCTGTCGTGTAGCATCGTTGAGCGTGTTGTTCTCGCTCTGAATAACGTAGAAGAGGCCCTGGTCGTGCTGGCCAACAAACTTCCTCGGGGTGTACTTTAGCGGGATCGTCTCGTAGGTTGTGTTGTCCGTCAGGTCGTTGAAGGTGAAGATTCTGCAAGGTCAGCACAAGTCTCAAGCAATATTAAAATATCAAAGCTCTGGAATGTTGACTGGTTTCAGTAGGAACAATTGGAATATTGATGTTGCCCACACGGTTGTTAAGGGGTACGAGTATCATCACTCAGTCAAAAGGAAAAAGAATCGCACATACCGAAGTTCGGCGGCGCTCACACAGATGATGCCCTTGAACTGTGTGCCTTCAAAGTTCCAGGCGGACTTGAAGGGAATGTAGTTCAGAGGCGTCAACTGCAGAACGCCGGTCCTGGGGTGGGTGTAGCCGAGCCAGGGCCTCGACGTCATGGCGATGATGGCAGGCTCGTCGGCGACCGTGACCTTTGCGAATTTGATCGGTTCTGGGCCGAGGAAACGCCTTCGGGTATCTCCAATATCACCAGTCATCTCCTCCAGTACGGATCGGATGTAGACACCACTCCGCAAGCCGATGTGGAGGTACTGGCTGTAACCTCGCGGAGACTTGTCGGACATCATATTGATGGTCAGATCACTCGGAGGCGACGTCAGCGCCTGAACGGAGATGCTGCGCAGGATGTTGCCCTCCATGTCAGGACTCAGGTTGAAGATCCTCACTGTTTGGTCGCTGCAGCCGACCGCCATGAAGAAAGCGCGCACGCTCCCCTCGGGCACATCGGGCATGGTCAGACAGTTGATGGTGCTGTCAAGAGCGATTTCTTCCTCAGCCATGGCAAGCGAACCGTCCGAGTCGCACTCAAAGTACAGGATCTGGCCGGACGAGAGCGCAATAGCAACTTGACGGTTGTTGGTAGCGCATGCGACGATGGTCCGGTGTGCAGGTGGTTGCCAGTCCGTCAGACTAGCATGTGTGGCATTCGCATCGTCGTTGGGGAACGAGATGCCCTGGATGTGGCGGATGCCCTTGGGGTGGATCTGGATGATGCAGTCCTCTCCAAACTGCTGCACACCCAGTGTATTTGTGTCGGGCAAGAAGCCGGTGTTGGCTGCCTCCTCGACATCTTCGCCAATCTTCAATACCAGCGTTCTGCTGTGCAGACACATGACGATGAGGGTGTCGGTCTCATCGTCCGACGTCAGCTTCGTGGTCCAGACATCGGAGGCGTTTTGCGGTAGCGGTGATTCGATGAGATCGAGAACCTCCAGGGCGTTCCTCGTGGTGCGGAAGGTGCTGCGTGCGCCAGCACCGTTGATGGTGTAAATCTGGGGCGCGTCCTCGAGTGCGGGGTTGGCCACCTCCATGCCCATGATGGGGTTCAGACTGGGGATGGTCTCGACTGGTGTCAGGTTTGTCAGGGCTCGCGGTGTGAAGAACGGAGGGGCGTAGGCAGCCTCCGGGTCGGAGGGAAACTGGCTGCTGTCAAAGAGCGGGTCGTCGGTCTCTTCGCCGAGGGATTCGAGCTCGTAGAGGATCCTGTCGCCCGATTCACAGGCGGCGTAGACGAAGCCTGCCCTCAAGATGCAGAGGCTGGTCACGACCGGGATTGTGTCGAAGTACTTGATCTTGATCTTGTCCACTGCGCCGTCAGTCGACTCGACGGTAAGCTTGAACAAGTCGCCGTCGTCCGTCTGGAGGAGGTAGAAAAAGTCGCCGCCCTTGAGCGAGTACAGGGTGCCGGCCACGATGGTGCGCTTGCGGTTCGGGTCTTCTGTGGGACCCTCGCGACGCGGAATGGCCAGACGGCGGACACTCGACTTGCCGTTGAAGATGCGTCGGTACGTGACGCTGTCCTCGCCGCACACCAGGACACCGCTGGGGGCGTTGGGCCCGCCGGGCACGCGGAAGAGCATGTTGGCGGTGCGGTCGACGGGCTCGGCCCACTTGCGCACAATGTGGTTCAGCCCAAGATCTAGCTCGTAGTAGACCAGCTCTTTCTTGACCTCGCTGTAGGCCGTGTCTGTGGGATCGGCCTCGGAGGCCGAGTAGTCGATCTCGAGGGTGGCGAACATGGGGTTGTCGTAGCCCACGTCCAGGCCGACCAGGCTGAAGACCAGGGTCTGGGGCTTGTGGGCCTCGAGCGGCGAGGAGATGGCGATGTCGGTCTGGCCGCTGCGGGTCAGGATGTAGACAAGCTTGTTCTTCTCCGTCGACGCGACCATGATGGCACGCCCTTTCGGGTCGGCGGCCAGGTACTCGCCGGGCACGACGCGCCGTATTCCCGACTTGCCATATGTCTCAAAGTGCACCGTCTTGAAGCAGTGGTCGTCGGGCAGGTACTCGTAGGTGACCAGGCGCCCCGAGTCGGTGGTGATGACAATGTGGTCTGTTTCGTCAGCGCGGTTCTCATGCAGCGCGGTTCTCATGCGGCACGGCCCGTCCGCCACGGGCTGGGGCTGCTGCGAAATCACTAAGCCGGCTATAGCGGGGAGCGGGGCGCAACATACCCTTGGTGCCGCCGGCGACGCGGAACTTGGCGATGCGGCGCACAATGCCGAAGACGTCCTGCGAGTAGAGCTCCTGGACGCCGCGCTGCCGGCGCGAGACGTCGAGGATGGCCAGGCGCGAGCCGTTCGCCGTGAGCATCTGCTGCTTGCCGTTGCCGAGGAAGTCGCCCGAGATGGCGTCCTGCGTGGCCGACGGCTGCTTGACCGTCAGCGCGTACAGCGACATGGAGGAGAAGGTCGTCATGACGGCGGGCGGGCGCAGGCCCAGGCTCAGCGCGACGCGTCGGCGGGGGGAGGGAAGCGGGGTGCTGCCGTCGCAATGCGGTAACCACAAGACGCCGGGAACAGGAGGGAAAAGCGCGACGAGGGGAAGGGGGGGAGGGGGAGTGGGGGAGGGGGAGTGGGGGAGTGAAGGGAGCTTGGTCGAGGGTTCGACAGTTTGGCGGTTGGCGGCGCAGAACTTCATCCGCCGCCCATTGGCCCAAGCTCTGCTGCCGACCGCGGCCCCACAAAAAAAGTGAGAAGCGCGGCAGCCAGCCTCAGTGTGCAGACGCGACATTTCCCAGCCGCAGACACATTCCCGCCGCCTCTCCCACCCTCACATCCGCCACCATGAAGCGCAAGGTGGGCGCTCTCGAGAAGATCGAGGCGGACCACGCCGCGCTCCGCTTCAAGATCAAGCGCGACCCGCAGAGCTACCGCGACGACTTCAGCAACCAGTTCCAGCAGTACGAGACGCTGCGCGACCTGTTCCTGCAGAACCCGTCGACCCACGGCACCGGCCTGGCCGACCTCAAGGACCTCGTCGAGTTCGTCTCGCACGTCGCCGACCTGTACCCCGACCTCACCGCCCGCTTCCCCGCCGACCTGCAGCAGATGCTGCTGCAGCACCACGAGGTGCTCGAGTACGAGCTGCGCGACAAGACGGTCGGCAGCCTGTGTCTGCTGCGCAACAAGGACGTCATCGACTCGGTCGCCCTGCTCAACACCCTCTTCCCCGTGCTCATCGCCACCCCCAGCAAGTCGCTGCGCCAGCTCATCTTCACCAAGATCCTGTCCGACCTGCGCTCGTCCAACGTCAAGACCACCAACCACAAGCTCAACCGCACCATCCAGACCGTGCTCTACAACCTGCTCGAGTCCGACAAGGAGTCGCCCAAGGGCATCTGGGCCGTCAAGATCACCCGCGAGCTGTGGAAGAAGCAGATCTGGACCGATGCCCGCGCCGTCGAGGTCATGCGCCTGGCCGCCCTGAGCGAGAACGAAAAGGTCATTGCTGGTGGTGTGCGCTTCTTCCTCGGCGGCGACAAGGAGCGCGAGGAGGCCGCCGACGAGAGCAGCGACGAGGAGAACATCGACATTGCCAAGATGAGGCACCAGGCCGGCATCAACAAAAAGACCAAGAAGAAGGCCCGCGACCTGCGCAAGGCCGCCGCCACCGTCAAGCGCAAAGAGAAGAAAAAGGCCTCGCCGCACATGCTCAATTTCTCCGCCCTGCACCTGCTGCACGACCCCCAGGGCTTCGCCGAAACCCTGTTCTCCAAGCACGTGCAGAACTCAAAGGCCAAGCTGCAGCTCGAGACGAAGCTGCTGGTCCTGCAGCTGGTCTCGCGCCTGGTCGGCCTGCACAAGCTGACCGTCCTGTCGCTGTACTCGTACTTCCTCAAGCACCTCACCCCCCGCCAAGCCTCCGTCACCAGCTACCTCGCCTGCCTCGCCCAGGCCACCCACAACTACGTGCCCCCCGATGTGCTCGAGCCGCTCGTGCAGAAGATTGCCAACGAGTTTGTTTCCGAGGCTTCGGCTGCCGAGGTCGCGTCCGCTGGTCTGAACGCCATCCGCGAGATCTGCGTCCGCCAGCCGCTCGCAATGACCGACACGCTGCTCCAGGATCTAGTCATGGTATGTATACTATCCACCCATGCTATCCACCCATACTATCCACCCACACTTCCCACCCATACTATCACCCATACTATCCACCCACACTTCCCACCCATACTATCACCCATACTATTCACTCCCGTACTAACACCCCCAGTACCGCAAATCCAAGGACAAGGGCACCATGATGGCCGCCAAGGGCCTGCTCTCGCTGTACCGCGAAGTCGGCGCCGACTTGCTGCACAAGCGCGACCGCGGCAAGGACGCCACCATGGGCATCCGCTCGGGCGCCATCAAGGAGCAGCGCTACGGCGAGGAAGCCGCGGGCGGCATCGACGGCATCGAGCTGCTGGGCGCGTGGAAGGAATCGGAGCGCCGCAAGAAGCGCATCGACGCGGGCCTCGACCCCGACGGCACCGACGGCGACTCGCAGCTCGACGAGGCCGAGGACTGGAAAAAGTGGGAGCTCGAGAGCGACTCGGACGAGGACGAGGACGGCTGGATCAACGTCGAGAGCGACGGCGAGGACATCAACATCAGCGACTCGGACGACGACGACGACGACAAGGCAAAGCCCAAGGCCAAAAAGGCCAAACTCGACCCCTCCGCCGCCGCAACACCAAACCCCGACCCCGCCGCTGCCGCAACACCAACCCCCACCCCCGCCGAAGCCGCCGCCGCAACCGCCGCACAAATCCAAAAACTCCTCACGACCACCATCCTGACCCCGGCGGACCTCAAACAACTCAAAGAACTCCAAGCCTCAACCGCCATAAACGCGCACCTGCCGAGCCACAAGCGCGCCGCGCTCCTCGCCGCCCGGCACGCGGACGAAGCCATCACCGCGTCGACCATCGAAGCGGCCGCCTCGCTGGGCAAGAAGAACACGCGCGAGGAGAAGATTGCCATGGCCAAGGCGGACCGCGAGACGAACCACCAGAGCACGACGGCGAAGCGCAAGATGAAGAAGGAGAGCGAGGGCAAGAGCACGACGAATGCGGAGAAGGCGCGCAAGAAGAACTTCCTCATGACGCTGGGCAAGGCGAAGAGTAAGAATAAGAGGAGTTTGGGTGATGTTAAGAAGACGATGCAGGGCCATGTGGATCGGAAGAAGAGGGGCGGGAAGAGGGGGAATAAGGGGAATTGAGGTAGCATTCGAGAGAAGCGATACCCGGATAGACTTGTTGATTGTGGAATGTGTATTCGTGCTGAGACGTGGTGTTTTCTGGTTTGATGAGGCCTATGCTCGTCGCGAACTCGGGCTTATCCCTCCCCATACACATCCGCAACACCCACCCCCGACCCATCCTGCCACAGCACCCCGTCCGCCGCCAACAGCGCCCTAATCTCCTCATCCTTCTCCCTCTTCTCTGCCTCCCCATCCCTCTCCCTCCTCTCTGCCTCCCCCTCCCTCTCCCTCCCCTCCCCCTCCCCCTCCCCCTCCACCAGCCCCTTCCACACACCCCCATCCGCCCTCCCGTGCACATCCGCCTTCAGACCCATTACCATCTCCCGACACCGCCCGTTTTCAAACTCAAGCCAGTCGGCCAAGTGCCGGGCCTGCACCGCAGCCAGCAACCCCATCTCTGCGCGCAGCGCCTGCGGGTCCACGGAGAGCGGGTACGCGCGCAGGAGGGCGGTGAGCAGGGCGGCTTGTTCGGTGAGGGGGCCGAGGGGGGAGGGGAGGATGGCGGGCGGGGGGCGCCAGTATTCTTGGACGTGTTGGGCTGCTTTTTGGCGGAGCTGGTGTTCGTTTGGGGGCGGCGATGGGGGGTGAGGGTAGGGGTGGGGTTGGGGCGCGAAGTGCGGGATTGTGGGCGTGATGGCTGCCTTCGAGCTCGTGGGCGGGTGTTGGGTGGGTGCTGAATATGGTGTCTGGAGAATTGTGAGCGATGGGGTTTGCTGGTTCGCGTGCCGTCCTGGATTGTCCGGCTTTGCTGTGGGATGGCGATACATGCTGCTGTTGAGCTGGCCGGTAGACATGCTTCCGTTCGCTGGCTTCGGAGCAAGAGTGGCGTATGGACTGATGTACCTATCATATACTCCATAAGATTCAGCCCTGGTCCGCTTGTTCTTCCCTCTAGCTGTTGCTCGGGGCGAGTCCTCGGTGAAGACGATAGGATTGTGAGAACTGCCAGGCGGGCCGCATTCTGCTGTGACTGGTCGGTTAGAAGGTCTGGCTGGCTCGTGTGATGGATGATAAAGAACGGTGTAAGAAGTTCTTCCAGGCTTCTTCGGAGTGACTGGCAAAGTGAGGGTGGGCTCATCCATGTTACTGCTCAACTTCGACAATGCGGTGCTCTCTGCTGCTTTGGAAGGAGTTTGCAAGACGGCATTTTCAATCTGTAGAGACTTCAAACTGGTCTCGGATGTACCGCTGGCTCTGGTTCTCTGGCTGGTAGGTCTTTGAGGGATATTGGCGGACAAGTTAGCCTTCGCACTGCTTCGTCGCGTAGCCACCATAGTGTGTCGCCCTTAGTGGCCATGTCAGCGTCTTGACACTACACAGCTACAATTACCCACTGGATCTGAGTTCGAAAAGACAAGTATAGCGAGAGTGTTCGGTGGCAGTCTAGGTGGTGGCTGGTTTCGCAGATCGGCTGGCAGGTTCTTCCTATGAATGCGAGCGGTGAGGTGAAGCTCAGCGTGAACAGGTTTAACATGTCAACACAGAAACCTCGCAAACACAAACGCTGCCTGGGGAACTGTAGAAGGTGCAATCGCTTTGGGAAGGCGCAACTCGCACTTATGGTCGACTCATCCACAACCCTTGGGGAAGGTGCGTCTGGTAGTTGCAGGCTGCGAGACCGAACAAGCACAAAGATTGCAGAAGTAAACAGGCTGGAAACCCCACTATGATGTCTCCAGACATGGTTATCTCACGCTAAGAAACGCTCGTAGCTTCGCCAGCTCTTCACCGTCGTTCACCTCATCAACAACGCGATCGATTGCTCCCTCGTCCCACGCATATCCGTGCCAAAGAAAGACCCCAACATCTCGCATGACCCGGACTTCTTCTTCTCTACCCCGGAGTTCCGGTATGAGGCCGACCAAGCTAGTCCAAAAGTCATCTCGAAGCTGCGGAGCGTTGGCATAGTAGACGAAGTTGGGCGGCTGCGAATCATGTGAGGGCCTTTGCAGCCGTCCCAGAAGATGCTCTAGTCCATAAAAACACGTTGCAAAAGGGAGCCATTCGGCTTCCGCCCAGTCAACAAGCCCCGTGATTTGCCAGGTCTCCTCGTTCACGAGGATGTTCGACGGTATCAGATCGCCGTGAGTGAGAACGACCGGGTAATCGCGGATCTTGCAAAGCTTGTTCAGCGAACTCCTAGCTCTCTCTCTTAGCCAACGATCTGGGAGTTTTTCGGAGAGTTCGCCGAGCTTTTGGACGATGCGCAATCCTACTTTGCCTGTGCATCGTGAGAGGAATGTCTGCTCCTCTTCAGCAGGTGGTTCGGGCCGCAGAACGCTGTCTCTTCGCCTCCGGCTTTCGCCGACCGGCCAGCTTTGGGCGATGATGTTCGCGAGGCTGATGACGAGGGTCTTCTGCTTATCTCGTAGCTCGGCCTTCGTCGACGAGAGACAAGCCTGGAGGCGAGAGACTGGAGCGCCTTCCAGCATGTTCATCTCATATGCTTTCAGATCCCCAGGTAGACATACATTGGCTACCCGAACCACAGGGGCCAGTGATGGGTGCGTTCTTCTCGCCGCTGCAGCCGTGTCGAGGTCAAGGGCGTGTTGTGCTGCTCGAATCTGGACAATGAGCTGATTATCTGTCTCCAATACGGCATCGCTCTCATCTTTGCTACCGCCAGTGGTATCATTTTGTCGTGGTGACAGGATAAGTGTAAAGCTGCAATAGCCTTGATATCTGAATTCCTTCACATGATAGCTCTCGTACGTCGCCTGTACAGCCTCGAGATATTTCGCCCTGTCTGCATTGTGCAGCCCTATGTGCTGCGTGAACCCGATCCGAGGTGTCATTCTAATCTTACTCTAATTCAGGCTTCTCGGTCCTAGGGAGACACCGCGATGTCGCCGTCGAGCCACCATATTGTCTGTAAGCCACCTCGTGTAGCATCGCCTGTCCAGGGCACATGACCTCAGCTTTGAGGTATTGAGGGTGTGTTGTAGTCGTTTGTGGTTCGCTGGCCGCTCGCCGTGGTATGGGAAGGATGCAAGGCGGGCACGGAAGAGCCAGGTTAGGGGTGCTGGGCCTGTCAATCATGCATCATGCACGTCAGAACGCTAATGCATGCAGCCGTAAAAGGCATCAACGAAGCGATCACACCAGAAATGTAAGATCTCGTGTGAAGAGTGTCAGGCATTATTACATATCATTTTAGCACGACTTCTATGTGTCGTGTCGCCTGCACGGCAAGTAACTACAGAACGCCTCATAAACATATGCATACACTAAAGCCAGTTCAGTCGTAGGGTGGTATCAATAAATCTCGTCGAGCCCAGAACTCTCCTCCAAAACGCGCAAATAGCAAATCGGCTTCCGTCTCTTACCACAAGGCAAGGACGACGAAAGCAGCAGCGCCGAGGCCGAAGAACGACTGGCTGTTGAGCGCAGGTGCAGCATTGACAGTGTTCTGTGCCGGGTTGGGGACTGTGCCTGATGCACCGGCGCCGAGTGTGGGTGTTGATCCAGGTGCTCCAGGTGCCGCGCCTGATCCAGAGGGTGATGCAGATCCGCTGCCGCTGCCACCAGCGCCGGAGCCAGACGATTGACTGGGGCTGAGGTTTTCGGAAGCTTGGGCAGCGAGCGCGCTGAAAGCTTGCATGGTCTTTTCGCCGGAAGCGGGACTGCACGTGTGTTAACTCTGATCGGTAGGGGAACGCTGTGTGAATGTATACTTACGCGTTGATAGCTCCAACCATACCACCCTGGCAGTGCTTGGCCTGTGAGCAGTAGAACCAGATGGGCTTGCTGTCGGGAACACGGATGGTGTATGTCAGGAGCTGGGATGACGAGTTTGCAGCAGCCGTGGTAGGCATGAAGCCTGAGAAGAAAGCATCTGTCTTGTTTGCCATGATGTTCTGGATGGGTATGCATGGGTTGTCAAAGGTCGACTGGACTACAGAGTGGTTCTGTTCAATGTTAGACGATAATATCGTAGCTGTATAATGCTTGACATACCTTTGGGTGGAACTGGAACTGGACCATGTCTCCAGCATTTGCCTGGATGTTGTTGGGGTAGAACGCCAGCGACCCGTTCGGCCCACCGACTTGGATCGTGTGTGTGACGAGGCTACCGCCCGATGGTGTCGAAGTCGATGATGAAGGCGCAGGTCCTGTAGAGTTTGCCATCGAGGCAGGAGTCTCTGAAGCTGCGATAGATTGTGATGATGCTGACTGTGCTGTCGCGAAGCCAACCAGGGCGGATACGAGAAAAGCTTTCGAGAAGTACATCGCGGCGGTGTTGACCTTGAGGATTTGCAGGTGAATTATTACTATGCGAATACGTGAGGGAGTGATGTAGGCGACTAGCGCTCTAAAGCTGGACTAGCCAGATATTAAGAATTGAAGAGACCGTAAAGGTGAGTTGAAGGAAAAGATGAGAAGGAGACGCAGCGACAGACGTGGAGCAGGACAGATGTGGAGCTGGGAAGTGAGCCTGAGGAGTGGAATAAGGTCCTTTAAGGCATTGAGTACGGGCACGGAACGCTCGCTGCTTGCGTTTTGCTTAGGCGTCGTTGCAGCGGTTAGTAGCTATTCCGACACGTGGAGGGTCGTCTGCGACGCGCTGGAAGCCGTTCGTGCTTCAGCCTCTTGCACCCTGGCATTTGAGGCTCACGGCACGCAACACCAAAATCGTTAGCGAAGGCACTGCACGGTTTGCGAACACGAGAGAAGATCTGACACTGTTTTAACTGGTGTCTCTTCAGCACCAATTGAATATTTCACTGCAATGTCGATGCGCAGCGATTGTTTGTACGTGATTGAGATGATATCGCGAGGTTGGCTTTCGTGGTGTGGAGGCTGCGAAGCACTCCATGTTCCAGACTTGTTTGAGCACGCTCTACCCGAGCAACATCGACATCTCGGCGCCGGCAAACTCAGAACCGTTCCTAGGCGTTGCTCGGAAGACCTTAGGTAATTAAAAGGTACGCAGTGCCAAGGTGTCATGCCGGATGTATTGACCTGGCGCAGCTGGTTTTGCGCAGCTGGCACAGGCAACTACCGATGCCAATGTGTGGTATCCAAACGAGATTCAAGAGACTACGAAGTCCTTAGTCTGTGCCCCTGTATCCAGTGCATGGTGCCTTCTTCTTCGTTATGCATTCTTCCAGGTTCTCTGGCGAATTGAGGCTCCCGTCCAATCTGCGATACATTGTCCACGTATGTGCCCGCGTTGGTGCAACAACGGAAAAATTTCGATGTGCGACTCTTTAATTTCCAGGCGTGAATTCGCTTGACACTTGACAGCGGCTCACCGACATCCGGAAAGACTTTGATGTCTGTCTGTCGTACATGCCAATCGGAGGCCGCGTTCGACGCAGTGCACACCCGAGCCGACATGAAATTATTATCGCGCGCATGCCTCCTAATTGTCTGCGTAAAGTGACTCAGAAATCCAACACTAGCTGCGGCGCGAGCTTCTCCAAATCCTCGACCTGCAAAAAGCCATCTGAAAAGCCGTCCTTTCTGGCAGACCTGGCGCGCTCATGCTTTGCCCGAGCAAGTGCCTCCCGTACAAAGATCTCCATGTAGCGGCCCGTCAGAGTCATTGCACCTTTTTGTATCTGGGTATTGGGGTCTTCGAAGTTTTCATGTAAAAGCCGCGCGAGCAATGGGGCTGGGATTGGATGTGCTGTGGACAAGGGCTCGACAGTCCGGGCGGGTACCGGTGCCGGTACATCTTCCATCAAGTCATCGCTAAGAGCGTCGAATTCGTCTTCTTCTTGCGCATCCTCTTCGTCAGATGATATGACTGTTGCTGCTGGTTGGAAGCCGGCCTTGGTGGTGGCAGCGCTGGGCTTCTTCGACGCGCCTGTCGCGCGTGACGCGGTCGCTGTTGATGCTTTCGTGCCCGATTTTACCGGACGAGGAGGCTTGAACTGGGGCCCCTTGCGCGTCGACCCATTTGCACTTGCATTCTTGGGAGGCATTGTACGGTCGAGGTTGAATTTGGGTTGAAGTGGTGGGTCTTGTCAGCATTGGTGGAGCTGCAGAACAGTGATTGACACGATCAACGCGTAAACATGCAACCGACGTCATAGCCCAAACATAACAGCGAGTGCAATGCTCGAATTGCAACCTTCAACTTGAGTATTTGCGCACCTTGGTCACGGAGTCAACAATGTTACTAAGCGCACTATTCTTCCACTTCGACGCAGCAGTATGACGTCCTTCGTTGCTCAGGCATTCCACTATGAGTGGCATGATGCAGGTACGTCAAGGACCTCGGCGTGGGACTAAATTGAGTGCATAATCCTTATTAAACGCACCCGAGGCGGAACAGCCAACGCGGGCACTGCCTCCACGACCAAACATTTAAATGATCACATGCTAGGGCAGCGGGTCGGTAACGCACATTGGCCCTTAATTAGCAATCGCGACTACCTGTCTTTGTGCAGAAGGATTGCTATCCCCGGTTGCTGCATTTAGCACACATTTCGTCCACATCTGCGTGCTGCTGCAGGGAACGGCGCCCCCAGTCAAGCTTTGCGACCAAAGCGCCGGCTTTCAGGAACGTATCTTCATCGAATCATGCGGGCTGTTCCGTCACGTAATTACCGCACAACGATCCGTTTGCAGCATTTTTAGCAGACGACATCGAACGCAAATGCTTAGATGCACGATCGTGGACGCTTGTGGCGTAAACGGGCGTTGGCGGCCAGTTTCAATAAGACGTTGGATGTGACATCTACACATGCGCTCATCCAATCGATGCGGATGCAGATGCCCCAGTTTGCAGAGCCCGTACAGTACAACTCGGGGTACGTTGTTGCACTGCAGCGCGCATCTAAAGATTCATTTCCAAAGGGTCCTGACATGCGTTGTGCCGTACTGTGTACTACCTCGACGTCGCACGAACAAAGCAGCTGAGGATCGAGATTGAAGGAAAAGCCAAACGTTTCCATTGTGCTCCGATTGGTCTCGTTGCAACCAGGCGCGCTACGACCGCTATCAAAGCACTGCAGTTGAGGGTAAAGTCAACAATCGATACTTATCCCAGCTAGTTTACAATTGAGAACGTTAGCTCAGCTACCGCGAGTACGTGGTAATGGCGACGATGCACCGTGGGCGATACCGACTTCCTGTTTGAGCTTGTCAATGGCACATAGTGTAGTGGTCACCTTGGTTGCCGTGCTGCCTGGTCGAGGCCTTGAAGGGAAGCCTTGAGATCGTACTTGCAATGGTGCGAAATGAGCAGTCATCCGCCTGCCGGTTCTCGCAACCGCAAGATCACTTGATAGTGACACATGTGGAGACGTGACCTTCCTCAGTACAGAGCCAGGCGCTCCCTGTGGTAACGTTGTGGCATCACAGAGCGGCAGGACGCTCGGCCGGGTCGTATTTGTGTGCGCGTCTTCGGTTCGATACCGGATTGACAGTTGTGTGCAACGCAGGCAATCTGGAGAAACTGATCACGGAGGACGACAGTGCCCCACTATGTCGTGTGAGGCTGGCGATGCTGGCGGGTCAAGATGATGCTTTGTGGTGTCAATCAGGGAATTGGAGGCAGACATGATCAACAAGTGCACGGCCGTCGTTGTCAGATCCAGGAACCTCTAGACCATATGGGCGAACACGAGTAATCCGGGCCCAGCCAGGGCAATCTTCGCAACCATTGGCGGGGTATGAGGAATGGACACGCCGAGTTTAGTCTTAGAGCTAGCATGCACGACCAAACGGCTCCATGAGTGTTGCGTGGCTCTGGAGAGTCAGGCAGCGCTCAAAGTCGGGCGATCAACTGCTTGCGGCGCTTGGGTGGGACGGAGGCGCTCGCTGGACGGTACAGAGATCAGTTTTTTCTTTCGTCGATTATTGGAGAGCCTGACCCCGACCCCGACGGTGGTCAGCAGTGATGCAGCGCATGCGGCGTCCATGGGAGGCTGAGTGGGATGAAATGCAATTCGACGCCCGTTTTAGCGTGAGGCTGCTGAGGCAGACGAGCACTGCGCCTGCGACGCCCATCGCTGGGGGTGCCAGACAAGCGGAGCGCGGGCACTTGGCTTCTGTCGGCGCCCGTACCCCAGCAAGCCACATACAAAGGCAGACAAGGGCGGCCGCGCATAGCCCATCCTGTGCATGTCTCCAAAGCGAAAGGCGCGTGATGGAAACACACCCCTGCTCGCCGGTTTCCCAAAGCGGTTGCACTTCTCGTCGCTCGAACCAGACCGTCTTCATGTAGTCTATATATCGCAAAGTGGTTGCGCTACCGGCTGGCTCCTCAGCGTCGGTCCTGCCTCTTGTGATTCATTCTTGCTCTTCTGCGTGTCCTACCAAGACTTTCGACCAGCAGTCTGCCCTTACCACCTTGTGTGCATACATACCATCGATACATCACCACTCCGCTCCCCAGCCAAACTCTTACAGGCCTCGTGTCTTCGAGTAAGGTAGCCGCCGTCTGGCCATCCGATTCTGATAGGAGCCGACTCACGCACAGATAACGCTTTCGACCAAGGTCGAGCGCTATAGGTTGCACAAACCGTCTATCATCCATATCTAGCGAATCCCAACCCTAGGGATTCACCTCTGGAATTCGCGGGTCCCCTCACCGACCAAACAAACAACTCGCGTCGTCACACCCTTGGGTTCATCTATATTTCTTAAAGACCCTGTCATGCCTCACTCTGTCAACACCTCCACTTCGACTGGGCCTAAAATGTCGCGGCCTTCATCCACCTCCACCTACTCGGCGTCGAATGCGAATGCTTTCCCCAAGCAGGCTGGGGCCACCACCCTTCTTGCGCCCGAGTCCAACGACGCGCCAGCACTCACATCGCCATCGCAGCTCTCCTTCACATCATCACCACGATCAGTCCTCGACGCACCTGCATTCGACGATTCAAGATTAAGGCCCGCTGCATCAGCTGGCGCTAACATCGCGCGTCCTTACTCTCGACAGCGAGCTCAGTACTACGAGGAGCAGTTTTCGTACAAGGAAGGGACCAGCTCAAGCGCTCGCGACCGTGTTACAAAAGATGCACCAATTGTCGCGGAGCTGAGGACGAATGTCATCGTATGTTGCTAATCTCCATGACGCTCCACTGTTTATGCATGCTAATCGGTGCCCAGATCAAGGACGAATATACCCTTGTCACCGACCTCTCGCACCATCTCTCGACCCGTTATCAAAAGCCCGAGACATCGATCATGATAACAGTCAACCACTCAGCGTGTCTGCTGCTTGGTGGCTCTTTCGAGCCTACTTACATCCTTACCATCAATGCGCTCCCTGTGCAGCTGCAGCCAACACTCAACAAGCGCAACGCTGCCTTGATTCAGGGCTTCATGACAGAGTCGATCGGTGTCCCAATCGATCGTGGCATCGTCAAGTTCGCTGCCATCCAGGAGGATGCTTTCGCCATGAACGGCATGACTATCCTGGGCGAGATTGAGAACCTTGAGCGCACTCAAGCTGAGGAGACAGGCGTGAAGCGGGCTGTGACCAAGAGCTCCCGCCGGTCTGGCGTCTCCAAGGCAAAGAGTAGCATCACGCTTTCTCGCAAGACTTCCAAGGCTAACACCAAGGGAAGAACAGTCACCCCTCCGCTTCCTAGCCCTGGTCCACTCGATTCCGGAGTAGCTGTCAACGAAAAGGGCCTCCCGGAGACTCCAGCTGCACAGCCCGCAAACAAAGGCATCAACCACAAGCAGTCTGAGCCGATCATGTCCAGATTCAGCAAGAAACCCAGCACCAATCTCATTCCACCACCTATTCCTGAGAGCAAGACAGCGAAACACTCTATGCTAAAGCGTAAGAGTCTGCTGAACATCTTCCGCCGATAACTGGCTCACGATCATTACTACAACGCAGCGTGAAGTGCGACATGGATCTTCCACAACATTGTTTTTCATTAGGTACATTTCGCGAGCAGTATCCGGTTACTAAAAGTCATGACTCGTCGATGGCACGGAAGTGCGCCACGGCGCTGAAGTCGCCATCGACTTGGGTCGGATTGTAACACAATATTACGCATCGTGCGCCCATCTGGTGCACTACTCACTATTCTGTCGGGCTCCGCATGCGAGGGCTCACAATGGCATGGTACACTGTCGCAGTGTGCGAAAATGGCATCACGGGCGTTTTGGGACAGTCAGTGCATTGGGGCGACGGGACGCCACCTAGGCACTTCGCCGACGGATCTACATCTCTTCATTATACCCATAACAGCACTCGTTTCCATTCGAGGCCGATAGTCCTCACCGCATAGAAATTATTCAAATTAATTAGCCACATTCCACAACAATTCTACTTTCCCCTGCCACGTGACGTCTCTCGGCCCTCACAGCCAAACACTCTGCATGGCTCTAGACCGCCCTGTTCTTCGTGAAGCATCGAGACAACACATCAACCCCTTCATGTGTATCGTCAGCTTCGCGAACGCCGGTCTGCACCCCGTCAAGTGGCGTGTCTCGACGACCAGGGATGTCCCCGGTGAAAGTCGACACCTTATCAACAGCACGCACGCGCACGTCCAGACGACCCACTAGCAGATCGTGGAGAGCTGAAAAAAGTAGCGCCAGACGTTCTGGGCTGAAGCAAACTTCCCACCATCTATGCATGGCTACGCTAGTGGAGCGGGAGAGCGTCCTTCAGACCGCTGCTCCGGATCTAGCGGCTAACAGACCAAGTGCAGTCTAAGCGCGGTAACACGCTCGTTGGGCCTTTGGGGACGTGTAGGGCTGGTTCCAGGTCCCAGCCAAGCACGAAGATTCTGCTTTTTCTATGCGTGCGGGGCGGTGAGGCGTTGTTTCATTGCTGTGCACGACGCGCTGTTGAGCGCAGCGGTGCAGGCGACGACGAGCCGGCTTCGCAGGGGGAAGTGGGGTGTGTCTATCGCGCACTGTGCTTGTGGTCGGAGTCCCGCATGCCTAAGCGACGCCTCGCCTGCAACGTTGTCGCGATTACGATGTCACGGGATATGCTAATGTCAGGTTCCCATGCTCCCCTGCTGCGCTCGGATGCCGTGTTATCAGTGTGTATCTTTGCGAAAACCGACAAATGAACTTCCACACCATGTCTTGCAGGTAGGTAAGCACTAGGTGAGGCCTCTCGCAGATATGCCCAACACACCTCACACCCAACAAAACATCCGCGCAACTTGCCAGAAAAGCAACGCGCGCAAAACAAACCAACTGGCAGCAGAGCTTCATTCTTGTGTTCCCCGAGACACTCACCCTTGGGAGTCAGGATATCTCCGAGCCTGGGTCGTGATGCGTGTGGATCCTCACGCGGCGAGGACGTCGCCGACACCCTCGCTCGCGGACGCGCACCCATGCCTGCCATGAAACTCAAAAGCAGATCCCGCTGATCACCACAAGGTCCACGCCGGAACATGGTGCACCGCGCCTCGCGTTCCGGTCAAAGACTTCATCTCCCATCCAAGACCTGGGCGGTGTGCGCAGCGCCCCACGGCACATCGCGGCGAGTGGCATCGGCTGCGAGGCGTGCGCCGTGTGTATGAGCTGCGCGAAGACCTGTGTTGGTTTCTCACGATGCATCGCAGATCCCAATTGGGTTTGTGACAGGGCTGATCGCCTGCGCTAGCCTGGCTGGGGTGCGTCAGGGTCTATACAGTGACGTAAGCGGAGAGGAACAAGACTGCGTCAACTGTTTCGGTGATCAGCATTCAACATCTTCATTTACAGTTTGAGGGTGTGCGTTTTGGGGACGTGGCTTGGGACGAGATGAGGGCCCGTTCGGTGGCGAGCGGGTTGAGGCTCTTCCGCGCGCGATCGTCAGATTGCTAATGTGCAAAGTACCTACTTCGACGTCACTGGAGATGGCGAGTCAGTCTGGTGTTGTGAACAGGGAATATACTTTGGTGGCGGAATGGCATGGACGTGGGTGATGCAAGAGGCATACAACTGGGTCCTTGGCCATGAGTACTCATTGTTTGTAAGCTAATGTGGAAATAGACTACCCGAGTCAGATTATGGATTGAGATTGGTGTTGCATCACTACATGCTCTTGTGCGTCTGTAATCGACGTGTATTTACGGTCTTTACGTCTGTATGACTTCGTCTTTTGTTGATAACGCATGAGATTGTCTGACCTACCGAAATTTCTGAGCTAATGGGTAACTCGCGCCTCCGAATGTCTAGCATTCTCGTTCCCTTCATCTTAACCTCCTTGCGCTCGAATGTCCAGCATTCTTACTCCCTTTACTCAAGCCTGCTTGCACTCAACATACACACCCTTGGACCCAACGCGCAGCATCAAGATGCCGTTCACTGCACAGTCATTGGCAACTGCAGCTTTCACGAGGTGTAACTTTTTGTCCAACACAAACTTAACTTCCAAGCCGTCCTGGCCAGTGAGCTCGATAAGCAATTTGAGAAGCGATTCTGTGTTCACTTCAACGAGCCGCTGAGCTTCGTCTCGCAGGTCGGAGGTAAGCGATTTAGTAAGGGCATACTTATCAGAGCGGACCTTGCGTTCAGTCTGCCAATCGAGATTCGAACTGTCGCCGTAGCGGTCCAGGATAGTCTCCAACTCGTTCTGATACATCACGAGCCAATCAGAGAGCGGACCCCACGGAGTAATGTCCTTCTTACCTTCAAGACGATCGAGAAGGTCTACCTCCTTGAACCAATCGTTCACCTTGTTCTTGTTCCAGCGGCGATGAAGTTCAATCAGGCGGAAGGCAAGCCCAAGCTCGGAAATCAGTTGCTTAGCCAGTGCCTCATTCGTGAGATCATGATTGGGCAGGGCTGGCTGGCGTAGAATGTCATCTGAAGCGTTGAAGTCCTGGAAGAAGCCGTCTAGAGTAAACGATGGAGCCTTAACACGGGGCCGACGAACTCGTGCGGCTGGAGTTGGCTGCGCTTGAATCGCAGCTTCCTGTTGAGTCTGGTGAATCTCAACAGTAACGAAGTTCTGCAGCATGTCTAGGTCCGCGCCTGCCACATCGGTATCCATTGCATCAAGGTCATGGTTATACTGAACTGAAGCGATCGGGTCAACTAGTAGATCGAAGGTATTATCGTCTACAAGTTGATTACCGTCGTTTAAACCGTTAAAGTCCGCTTCTTGAGCAGCCTCTTGGATAGATGGGCCGGGATCATTCCAACTGTAGTTGGCCTGTGGTCTATTAGCGGGTGCATCAAGGTCACAGTAGAAGTTGTGATCCAACAACTCGTAGTCTGGAAGCACATCTTGGTCCATACCTTGGTTTGGGTCCGCTGGGTAAGTCAGGAATGGCTCCATGAAGAGCTCTGGCTGTGGATTCTGGTAAGTCACTGGCATCCGGCCCGGCAACTGAAGAGATTCTAGGGTAAAGAGCTCCTGAGTTTGATGTTGTAGTCGGCGTCCTTGCTCACAGACTTCTAAGGGCGACGGTTCGTAGATAGCTGGATCCGCAATGAGGTAGTTAAGGGTCAACTGCAGATAGCGCTGCTGCCGCCATTGTTGTTCAAGCTGCCATTGCTGGTGTTGCTCGTACTCTTGCTGCTGCAAATCCAACTGGAACTGCTGCTGTTGGCTGATTTGTAAGTTCGACATGCGCTGGTCCAGCATGTGCATTGCATTGGCAGTTTCCGCCTGACGTTGGTTCCGTAGGTTCTCTGAGCAGATGTTGCAGGATTTCCATGCCTTGCCCTTGCGAGTAAAGCTTTCCTCAGACAGTGAGCGCCTACAATGAGAGCAAGGCTTGCAGAACGGATTGGGGGTGAGATTTCGGCTCATTTTGGATTCTGTAGAAGTAGCGGTAATACTGGTGGTGGTATCAGTGATACAGTCAGATCGTTCTCAGTGAAATGGTTGTTCTCGGTGTGGTGGTTGCCTCTGTACATTAGAAAGTTTAGTTGGTGATACACGGGTTTTATTCAGGTCTTCCCCAAGAAATGGTGAACACTGTGAACGCAAGCATAGTTGTGAAATTTACGTAGTTCATAATAGTTTACATATGCCGAGCTGGCATTGTGTAACAACTCCATTTCAATTTCGTCCATAAAATGATGTCTCACGCGTGTCTATGGTCCGCATCGTGAAGCGGCTTCCGAAGCGGCGTGGTAATTGCCGAAGCAGTTGGCTCGAGAATCCCATCAAGAATTGTAAGTATTGGCTACTGCGAGCGTACAATGCGAAGTACAGAATGGGACCCAGTTGCACCTGTAGGAGTACCAGACGGCGACAAAGAGCTTAAACAGCTGCCGTAAACCAGAGTGGAGGCGGTGAAGCCAAACACGTACGGCGAAAGTGAAGCCACGTTTGCCCGTTCCATGAACATACTGCTATGACTAGTTGATAGCATGTATCAGTCCAGTTTCCATCCAGGGTTCTCACTAACGCAGTCCTCAGGAACACGAGGGCCGGGGAGTGTGTCCTCCAGAAAAATCATCATCCACGTTCCTGGCTCCTTATACACACTGCGCTTCTTCTGCAACGCCTTTGCCCACTGCTTCTCTTTCAACGAAACCTCAGCATATGGCTGTTGAATCAACCGGCTCAGTATCTTCCAGTCGAAAGTTGTCATATCGCCGATATCGAGAGGAATGGATCCGTTACTTTTGGGCATCGGCTTGGATGCCTTCGCAACGAATTGTGGGTGGCGGAGATCGAATCCATCAAGTACATCACGATAGTCACCGCTATCGAGTTCATTGGCGCGCTTCTGAAGATATTCTTCAGCCTTCGTAAAAAAGCACTGCTTCGCGTCGCGGTAATTCTTGCTGTCCATGTCTAACATCTCGCGTGGATGAAATCCAAGCTCGGCCTTACATCCACTCGACAGCATGATGTTGAAGTAAAAAATCGTCTCCATGATCAACGTCTGCGAGGTGATCACACGGTAATTCGACATCTTGCCGTTATGCTTCAGCACATGACTGCGGAATGGAACACGATATTTGATCGAATCGCCCCAGCGAGCCCGGTAGTCAGTCCAGGACATGATTGGCGTGTGTGGACCATTTCCGTCCTGCAGATCCCACTGCGCGCCCGTGAGATCTAGAACGACCTTTGAACCGCACTTGAGCGTGATTTCATAGATGCCTTTGGTATTGCCGTGCTCATCTTGATCAGGGTACAGTTGGTCGTGGCGCCTCGTATCGAAACCGAATGTACCTTGAGCGTGCACAATGCGGGTGGCTTTGTCGGTAGGATAGTGTACGACCTCCTTGATATCAGTCTGGACATCGTTTACCACGTCTGTGAAGATTGTCAGCCATATTTGAAGCTACTTAGGATCCTGTTGTACCTTGAAAGAGGGCTTTCACTGCAGCATGCATGACCACAAATGCCCAGATGGAGTTACCATCGGTCAGAAGCGCATGTTTTGCATCGTCGTCGAAGATACTGAACGACTCGGCTGGGAACTTTATCAGCCAGCCGCCAGCGTAATTCGTGCCGTCGGTGTGGCCTCTTGGAGCTGTCGCAGCGCCTGCACCATCGGTGACTTCAACAGCAAAAAGCTCGTGATCTTGATCGCGCTTGATGCACACATTCTTCATGTCGTATGCCCAAGTGTTCTCAATAAACAAGTAAAAGAGCGACTGTAAGATTGCTCCAGCCTTGACGGCGCGTTCCATGATGGGTTGCGTGATGCGAAGAGCGTTCATGTGTACCTTCAGGTGCTCGATCTCATCCTTCTTCCGGCAGTCGATATCGCAATAGAAGCGCGCTTTGATGATAGTTCCGTCTTGGCTTGTTTCAGCGCAATGACTGCAGTAGTTAACGGTGTCTTCTTTGCAGACATGACAAGGTTGCCAAGCCATGCTGGGCGTGGGATTTAGGAGAGTGGAGAAAGGGCGCAGTGGGAGAGAAGAGAAAGCTCAAGCTTGAGAAAATTTAGCACACAGCCTGTAAACCACATGACGAGACAAACTAGCCCGCAGGTGAAAGTGAAAGCCAGTATTATTTTCCAAGCTTCGTGTCTCCCAAACCCATACCAGGAACCCGGCGCTCTCCTCTATTTTAAGGCAGCACAACTGCGTATAGCAGATCTACGTATCCATATTAAGACAATACCTTCGGCATGATTTTTTGGGACGAAGAAAGGGCACTGTTGAATCACCGTAACTTGACATAGGCGAACGGGCTGGGGTCATGCAAACACTTTTCCGATCCTGCAAGGTGCGATTCTGCTGTTACTGATGTTAGGCCATTATATCGTGATCGCGGTCTGGCTCCTGTAATACTACAAGAATGAAAATTAGACATCGATGCAGACGTGTCAGAACGACGCGATGGATGACGTCGTGAACGATCTCAGGGTTGCTGGCTCGTGCTCGTTGCTGGGGGCAGGGATGACTCGCTTAAGTTTGTTGACTGCGGCTTCTTTCTGAACTTCGTGAACACACTTGGTGCTACGAAACCTGCAGCTAATTAAACGTTTTGCATCCAGCGACTGCGCGTACCTCTATAATAGGACTACCAGCATAAATACCGTCATACTGGCGCGCCTCAACGAATCCCCCATCCAAAAGATGGACCCTCCTTCTTTGCCGGCCTCGCCGTCCAAACAGGCAATGTCGCCCAGCATGCCATCCTCTCCAGAGCGACGCGCAAGGCCTGCGTTCGGCGGCTCATTGTTACTTTCGCCTACAGCTACACGATCTGGCTCGCGCTCTGGGTCTCCACTACGAGATGGCTCCCCGCTGCGATCATCACATCGACGAACCGACTCTGACGTATCAGTCCACGGACTGGCCAACATGTTCGAGACTCTCGAGGTTAAGGACCCTAGAGAAGCCAGAGACAGGTACATCGCGTTGCTTGCCAAAGAAAAAGCCAAGTTTGACAAGATCGAAATGGACTACAACATGTCTGCAAGTCGGAAAGAGGTGCGAATTGAGGAGCTCAAGAACGAGCTCAAGGATGTGAAAGAAGAGCTAGAGTTAGCAGTATCGAGAGATGCATTCGAGAGGGAGCGTAAAGCACACAAGGCAAACGTGGCCAAGTGGGAGAAGGTTTTCAAGGAGCGTGAAGAGGCTTGGAAAGTGTCTAACGCTAAGCTGGTACGCCGAGTTTCAGTAGTCTAATGGTGCCTTACTGATGACCTGCAGAGCGAATTGGACTATAACAACAAGCACCTCGAGGCCAAGAACCGCGAATACAAGAAGCGATACATGGAGAAGGATAAGGAACTTCTGAGAAAATCTGGCCAAGTGCCAACGCTCCAGGCTAAGATCCAGGGACTGGAGCGCAACATGAAACGAGCCGAATCTGATGTCAAGTTCAAGACGGACGAGGCCGCGAAGTACCAGAGCCAGCTTTACAATGTGGAAATCGAGCTGGAAGGCCTTACAGAACGTCTCGGAGAAGAGATTCAGACATTGAAGGACCGTCTTAAGTTGGTCGAGAGCGAGCGTGATGCGCTCAAGACAAGCCTGAAGGAGGAGGAAGTCCTGCGCATTGCCACGGAGGGACAACTCGCGCTCCCTGCGACTACCCACGACGAAGAAAACGAGTTCAAGTCACCAGTTCGATCTCCCCGCAAACCCCGTACTATCCAACGCGACGACGAAGACAAGGAAAACCAGTCGCCGAGGAAATCTGCAGTTGACCTCCGCTTCCTGCAGCAGGAGCTGGCGGCGGAGCGACACAATCGTGCTCGCGCCGAAGATCAGATCGAGTTCATGAAAATGGAGTGCCAGTTCCAGTGCTGCTCTTGCCGCATTGCCGAGAACAAGAGCAAGGCCTATATCCACGACAATAGCTATGCAGCACAGATGGAGGTCATCAAAGCCTCTGTGCCTGCTTTGACTCCTCCAGCGAGCAACCATGGTGACGATGCGATGGATATTGTCAAGAACGACGTCAAGCGACCGTTCACACCGCCGTTGGAGCAGGCTTCTGAAGCCACTGTTGTACTTCACCCGCAAGACAATGAGTCTGAGGGAGTCATCGCCTTCTCACCTACTACCGGCACATTCAAATCTATTCCCTCTCCATTGAAGGCCCTGCCAAAACGCTCTCTTTCTCGCCAGTCCGCTAGAGCATCGTCTCGTTCAACTACGCGCTACTCAGATGTTCACAGCGAGCTTCCCCCTTTGAAAGCAGCTTTCGAGTACGAACCTGAGTCAGCGGTGTCTCCTGTTGATGCTGAGGAGAGAAGGAGCGCAGATATCGCTATTCACGAAGATGAGAGCGACGAGGATATGGAGCCACCAATGCCAGCTGCGGCAGGACCTGGCACACCATACTTCACCAAGACCACCACAACGACGATTCCTATCGCATTCTCACCAGCAACACCAGCCCCGCGACCCGGCAAACAGCTGATGAGCCCTTTCACAATTGGCCACGGCGCGGTCAATGGACGCACCCCAGTTCTAGGTGAGCTGCAGCTGAACAACGTGCCGTTTGACCGCGAAGCTGCACTGCAGGCCATCCGGGAACGACGGGGTAGAGCCCGAAGCATGGCTGAAGGCAGCGGTACGCCGATGAAGCAGATGCTCGATAAGGAGAGGCGAGACATCAGTGCACCGGTCTCCAGGATTGGCCGAACATGAGCTTCGGCATCGGGACTTTGAGCATGACTACTTTCTTGATGATGACTTTTTACGTTGTTCAGCTTTACGACTTGCTGATTGGCATTGCATGGCGTTTTGATTTGCTGCACTGCCTCTGCGGTCTGACATGGCGTTTGAGGATCTGTCGCTTTGGATAGGCTCGGCTGGGTAGATACCACGGTTGGGCTGCTGGAGTTTGCATAGTATAATTGATGTCTTGATTGTTAATACCATTTTCTGCAAGACCAATCGCTATGCACAATGAAATCGACTAAGCGTGCTAACGTAATGTTCGTGGTGTTGTTGCAGATGGTGACGGTGCTCGCACGGACTCTCGCTTGAACAGCCAATGAGAACCAGGGCCAGCTCCACCTAGCCAACATGAAATTCGCACCTTAGCCTCTCTCTCTGCGTGTGATTTCGACTCGACAACTAACCACCAGCCCTCCGTCCTTCTACACCAGCAACCGCAATCATGTCTGACAACGGCGAAATCGAGGTCGAGAGCCAGGCTGCCTACCCTGTGCTCCCCAAGGAGGTCACCGAGGAGATTGGCAGCATCAAGCTGTTCAACAAGGTTTGTATTCGCACATCGGCGGCGCATTGCTGCACGCAGAACGCAAGCTGACAGCGCGCAGTGGTCCTACGAGGAGGTCGAGGTCCGCGATATCTCGCTCACGTACGTTTCATAACCGCATCCCCGTCCGTCCGCGCGCACATCGAATACTACACACGCTGCTTGCATACTGTATATTTTGGCAACCGGGGAATGGGAGATAGCTTTGCTGCGAAGTCCATCGGCTAACTGATGCTCCAGCGACTACATCCAGATCCGCTCGCCTGTCTACACATCGCACTCTGCTGGCCGATATGCCGTCAAGCGATTCAGGAAGGCCCAGTGCCCCATCATTGAGCGTCTTACCAACTCGCTCATGATGAACGGCCGCAACAACGGAAAGAAGCTCATGGCTGTCCGCATCGTTGCCCACGCTTTCGAGATCGTACGTCTATCAATGAGGGAGAATGGACTGGGAAGAGGAATATGCGGTGCTAACGCTAGCAGATCCACATCATGACCGACCAGAACCCCCTCCAGGTCGCTGTTGATGCCATCGTCAACTGCGGTCCCCGCGAAGACTCCACCCGTATCGGTTCCGCCGGTACCGTCCGTCGCCAGGCTGTCGATGTTTCGCCCCTCCGCCGTGTCAACCAGGCTATCGCCCTCCTGACCATCGGTGCCCGTGAGGCCGCTTTCCGCAACGTCAAGACCATTGCCGAGTGCCTTGCTGAGGAGCTGATCAACGCCGCCAAGGGATCCTCCAACTCGTACGCCATCAAGAAGAAGGACGAGCTCGAGCGTGTCGCCAAGTCTAACCGATAAACGGTTCAGGGCTATGGTGTACTTGCGGGTGTCTGGGAGGAGTTTTTTATCCTGGCATGGTTCTATGGTACGGGGGATCTGATGCATTGTCAACGGTTCTCTAGGCGAATAAACACCTTTCATGGTTGCATGATCAAAATGGACAATTCGATATCACTTCATCGGACCTCTTTTGGGTGTTGTGTTGAATGTGAAGGGTGTGCTTGGGACTAAGGACAGGACTGAGGTCGCCGCGCCGTATATTCAGGCTAAAAATGCCGGCTTCAAGTAGACGACATGTAATGAGATGACGAATCCAGACATGTCCTATGTACTCTCCCTCCCCTTAGGATGAAAATCACTCTATGTCGATCTTACAGCCCCAACAGGGTTCGTCCTCTGTGGACCTGTCGTTAAAATTTCATCATCGAAGCTCAATGGCAGATTTGTACAATTGGTTCGTGTCTCATGATTCTATATGCGTTGGTGTTTTGCTGTTAAGCCTATTGGCCTTCGGATTTCAGAATCCACCCCTTGCCCGCACAGCCCTCTCCAGCATCGACCCAAAATCCTCAAACCCGACCTGCCCCTCATGCTCGTCACCGTACTTTTCTGCTTCCGCGTGCGCCTGCTGCAAAAGCTCCTGGTCAACTTTGACCAACCAACCTTGACTCGTTATTACCATCTTCACCCCATCTGTCCCCAGTTGCGCCAGTAGCCCACTCGCCCTCACAAGTCTCTCGAGCCAGAGCTGATCCTTCCCTTCTTTCCACGCAATATCCACCAAGTTCACTGCGCCCCTCGCTTCAACCTCCTCTCTGACGATATCCACAACCCGTTCCCTCCTCTCAGCCTCCTCGTCCGCCTCCCTCTCCCTCTCCCTCTTCTGCTCCTCTCGCCCCTTCTTCTCACGCTCTACAATCTCCGCCTCAGCCGCCGCCCTGCGTGCTTTCTCCGCTGCAAGCGCAGCCTCGCGCTCTTCCTTGCCCTCCGCCTCCTGCAGGCGGCGCAGCTCAGCCTCCTGCCGGTGGAACTCGTGGTATGCGCGCCGTTGGTCTTTGCGAGCGAGGGATTTAGCTTTCTTGGCGCCGACAGCGCGGTTCCCGGGGGTGGCGCGCGGGCGCTCATTGAAGTTTGCGGGGCCGGCTTCGCCTTCTGCTGGGCCAAAGTCGGCGGGTTGTTGGGGCGGTGGCTGGTCGGCGGGGCCGGGCTGCATGACGGGTGCCTCGTCTTCGTCTTCGATTTGCGGTTGGAAGGCGTCGCGGTTCTGTTGTATCGGAATCTCGGGGGGTACATCTTCTGTGTCGTGCGGGGCTACTCGCTGCGTCTCTTGCGCTTGATTGTGGGTTTCATCCCGATCTATGCTGCCTGTATTATTTCCAGGCTGTTGTGTGTTGTACCATTCTGCGATTTGTGGAGCATAATAGAGCGTTCCGCAGAGAATTGCGGTATGGGTGAGATCTTGTAATATTGGCGTGCCCGGCTTTGTGAAAGGTAAAAGGAAATTCAGAAGGGTGATTGGGAGAGACAGAAGGGCGCCCATGATATCGTAGGGTTCTTCTGTCCTTCGGCGATTTTGCGGGGGGTCTGATGACGTCCCAATTGATGCAATGAGATCTAATGCATAGTCCAGGCGTAGAGGCTATGGTGCAGGTATGGTGACTTCGAGTGTGCGTGGTTGTGCATCGTGTCGCGAGAGTACAATAACCGATGATGCAGCGGTTGCTGTAGGGCTGAGCCAACCCGTTTCTTCTCTAGCGTATCTTCCCAACACATCGCAATCCTTCCAATGCCTACCACAATCAGTGTTGCTGCTCAATCGCAGTGAATACGCTAAGACACTATTAGTGCTTCGTCTGATCGCATCATTACTCTGCAGTCGTCTGACAGATCTTCTTGTCGGGCTCACGGCTAAGACTCCTGCTTTTTCCACCACTTCGCCGGACAGGTGGTACTACACGAATAGCACAGTCCGTTCACAGCATGCCGCGCCGTTGCACTGACACGCGCCCTATCCAAGCGAGGTTTTGCACAACGCGGCTGAATCGCCAAACATCTCGTCTACCTGATATTCGCCAACGTTTGCCTAATGCGTACAAGCCTCCTTATCTACTTGAGCCCAGCTCCCTGGACGCATGATCGATCAGCGCTTCCAGGAGCCAGTCGTCGCATTGAGGTCTGTATGCATAACCCCAAACTCTGGCTAGGATATGTAATTCTGGTCGAAAGCTTTGGTGGCAAGACACGCATGCAGTCCGGGCAGTGTGTTCATCTCGCGGTCGCAAGTGATACCGCAGGGGAGCCGTGAAAAAGACATCACCAAGCAGCTTACACCATCAGCTGTTGTCATGCTTAGATACTGCTGAAAGTAGAGGAACTTTCGTGTCCACGACTCACATTCCCGAAGATGCGGTCCCAGATTGCCAGGAGATGCCGTCCTATGTACACCGCTCGCTAAAAAAATGCAAGGGCAAGCGACTACACGTGCACTAGAATGCGCCGCCTCCCGTCTTGGACAGAGAAGAGTCGTCGTACGAATACTATGGCAGTGCTCGGAACAGTCTCCAACACGACCTGGAATCACATCTGCTTGGCAGGGTTGCAGCCGTTGCGTTAGTGTCTAAGACGGCATACTTAGTTCGAGGCCCATATCCGACAAGCTGCCCTACTAGATCTTAACAGTGACCAGCTACTATAACATACTGTCCTACTCCACCCCGTGCTTCCTGCATGACACTCCAACATTGCAACGCAGCTGTACAATTTCGACCTTCCTTGCGGACAAGTCGAGTGGCAAACCAAACCGAATCTGTCCTTGCTCCCACTGACTGCTTTGTCGTACGACAATGGTTTCCTGGCCAAACGATGCTGGATTCGATACAGCCTACGAAGAGCGCGACCCGATCACACTAGAAGTCAAGGGTACCATTCCGCGTTACGCCGGTGGCGTCTTGTACCGAACAGGGCCGCTGGGCTACAAAGCAAAATCCAAGACTGGGAAAAACTTTGCTGCAAAGCACTGGTTCGATGGGTTCTCCTCTGTTCATCGATTTCAGATCGACTTTCCCGACACACGTGGGCCACCGCAAATTACTTACAGATCTCGACGCACCGTAGACGAGTATCTTGAACATGTCCGCCAGACTGGGAAAGGAGAGGGTCTCACATTTGCTTCAAAGCGAGATCCATGTGAGAGCTATTTCAAGAAAGTCATGGCCATCTTCATACCACCGGGGCGCGACAATAAGAATGTGGGCGTGACGCTTTCGATCAATATGCCTGGGGGTAGTCAGGCCAATGACTCGGAGAAAATATCCATTAATGGTCACACCAACGGCGTCCAGACCCTCCATGCGAAGAGCGACCATCATATGGTGAAGAAGATAGACCCTCAAACTTTAGAACCGCTAGGTGTCGCCGTTCAAGAATCTTTGCATCCGGATCTGAAAGGACCCATTTCCGCTGCTCATGCCAAGTCTGATCCCAAGACAGGCGATATCTTTAATTTCAACCTCGAATTTGGCAGGAACTCCACCTATCGTATTTTCAGAACATCAGCATCTTCTGGCGAAACAGACATCCTTGCTACCTTCACGGGTGTACCGACATACATCCACTCGCTATTTTTAACCGAGAACTATGTAGTCTTGTGCCTTTGGGGTAGCCGTTTTACTTGGGCCGGAACCTCGCTTCTATATCACCAGAACATTATTCAGGCTATTGCACCTTTCGCTTCTGAATCCAAAGCAACCTGGCACGTCATCGATCGCAAGCAAAATCGTGGCCTCGTAGCCACATACGAGAGCTCTCAATTCTTCGCCTTCCACGCTGTCAATGCTTGGGAAGAGCCATCAGCCGACGATCCATCTCAAACAAACATCATCGCAGAGCTCGCGTTGTTTGAGAACACAGATGTTATCCATCGCTTCTACTACGACAATCTCCTGTCCTCGAAATCCATCCCAGACTCGGCGTATGCAGGCAAAAAGCGCAGCTCATGTCTACCAATGCATGCCCAATTCCGACTCCCAGGTGTTACGGCCGATGTCCGTGCATCTGCACCGAGAAAGGCAGAGCGTCTGTTCTTAGCAGACAAGTCTGTCTCCATCGAGCTTCCTACCATCAACCCCTCCTACTTGACTCGCCGTCACAGATACACGTATGGCGCCACTGATCGTCTGAAGTCCTCATTCATGGACGGAGTAGCCAAATTTGACAACACGACACAAACCTCCATTTTCTGGGAGTGCGAGGGTCATACTCCGGGCGAACCTATTTTCATCGCGGATCCCAACGGCAAAGCGGAAGATGACGGCGTGCTGTTGACGGTGGTGCTGGATGGCTTCGTGGAGAGGAGTTACCTTTTAGTCCTCAACGCTAAAGATTTGATGGAGTTGGGACGAGCAGAGGTGCCGGGGCCGGTGGCGTTTGGGTTCCACGGGGCGTTTAAAGGGAACGGGATACAGTACTCAGGAGATATTTGACGACAACAGTTGGGGAGACTCTTAAGTGAGAATTGCGTACAAGCTGCATTTAGTCTGTATACTTCATACCCAGATCTAGTTCCGACTCTTTCGAAAGAGGCAGCGACTATGGTTCTTTTTGTTCTGGAGTGGTTGGGAAGAAGGTGCGGGGCAAGCCCACGCGCGTCTCGCTTCGCGTTGTGGCTGGTTTTCATAAGCAGACCAAGAACCTCGTACACCCACCAAGACACGACGCCGTGAGAAAAAGGCCGGCGCGAATGGCACGCGACTGGAGATGAGTCAGCAGTTGGCATGTCACTTAACACGTTGCTTAGTAACCATCCGTCTTCGCTGAACGCGTCCGATGGAAGTCTGCAGTTGTGATGGATCTTGACCGCAACGGAATCCAGGGCAGCTCCTCGTTCAGCGACATGGACACGTCCTACGTTCCACTTGATCTGGCTCGGCGGGAAATCCGGATCCTCGAGTTGGCTCCCGGAGACTACGATGACGACCTCGTCATTGTCCTCCACATCGAAACCTTATACCAGAAACTTCCGGAGTACTACGCGCTTTCTTACGCATGGGGCAAACTACCATCATCTCATAAAGCATTGGTCGACGGTAGGGAAATGGCTATTGGCCTGAACCTTGACTGCGCCCTTCGCCATATTCGCTGCACCCTCACTCAACCAATTTGGATGTGGGTCGATGCTTTGTGTATCAATCAGCACAATCTTGACGAAAGAAGTTCTCAGGTCCTGCTAATGAAGGAAATCTACTCTTCGGCCGAGCGCGTTCTCATATATTTGGGTTCAGAGCATGCCGATGGTGCAGCCGCCACAGCCTACATACGAAGAAATGAAATCCCTCAGTCAAAAGAGGAATACTTATCCCTTCTAGACTACGTTGAGTCGATTTGCCAGCGTCCGTGGTTTGGAAGGGTTTGGGTCGCTCAAGAACTGGCTCTATCTCGGCAAGACCCAACGGTGTACCTGGGTACAACGACAATCCCTTGGTCACAGTTGTACGACTACTTCGTGAATCTAGATCAAGCGCCAGGTGACCTGGCTGGCCATTCGAGAATTACTTCTTTCATGGAGATCATGTATCGGGTGAGGAGACTTGGGCGGGTTCGGGCTGTACGGACGACAAGCCTGAACCTACAGATATTTCGCTCAGCGCCTGCTCTGGCGACCGATGAAAGAGATAAAGTGTTTGGTCTGCTTGGTATATGCGCTTTCACTCCCAATCAGATGAGGATTATCCCAGACTACACGAAATCAACACCGCGTGTATTTGCTGAAGCCACAATTTCTATGCTTCAAGAAGGCGGCAATCTACCATACGGGCTGCTGCCCCTACAGCCACCAAGCCATAATCGAGAGGGATGTTTTTATCAACGTCTCCCTGATCTACCAACGTGGGCTCTGGATCTGAACATATCCTCGCAGGCTGCGCAATTGCATGGCCAAAACGGTCCATATTGGCTAATTCCTAATCGCGCTGTTCACCCTGGGTTGCTTCTTTCGAGCACTGACCACATACCAAATCGAGTGCAGGTTTCCGATGATTTCAAGCGACTCCATACCTTCGGTGTACACTTAGGGACTGTTGTTGCGACATACTCATCAGTCGTTAACGCTGATGGATACAGAGGCTTCCAGAAACGCGCCACTGCATTGCGCAACATCTACAATGTATACATGAAGCCGCGTCAGATCTCTGCACATTTGCTCCTCCAGGCTCTCACCTTGGATCGTAAAACGCCCGTCCTTGACTCATACTTATCCGAGCAATTTCCACAATTGTTCGAACAACTTCTGAGCTCCCAGATGGAGATCACATTTCCTTCCCCTTTCTTCGATATCCTTGTGGCGTTGTCAAATCACGAGACGTGTCACCTGTTTTTCACTGATAACAATCACGTCGGTATTACGAACCATCCTGATCTGGAAAACGGTGTTCGTGAGGGCGATGAAGTCGTGGGCCTCCTTGGTATCAATTTTCCATTTGTTCTTCGATCGCTTCCAGGCGGACTAGAAAGCGGCCCAACATACAACATGATCAACATTGCGCACGTAGCAGATCATCAGTGGGAGCATGACTTCTTGAAGGATGCTGGACAAGGTGCGCAATGGTTAGACTTCAAGGCCAGCGGACTGAAGGAATACACAATAGTATAACCCATTGAAATTTCCATTGGGACGTCTGTAAAACATGACATTTTTGGGCTTACTTCTATTCAGAGCGCGCCTAGGTTATGCTTTGAACGGTCCATACACATCACAATATATGGAAGCACAATACCTTTCAACGGTAACTGGTAATGAGAAGCGTCCATCGATGCACTCGCTCTGTCTGCTTCCCAGGACATGCATACGCTATATTGTATCTGTCTTGATGCTTACCGAGTGATAGGTTTTGCCACACTAGAAGTTGTGTACCAACATTAAATGGCCGCTGAAGTTCAAGCGATCGAGATGCCACCGCCTCCATTGTGGTGATGTAAATCTGATCTACAGTGCTACAACAGGCAAGAGGCTGCGGGTAGTAGTGTATTTTACTATTGCTGGTCTAATATCTAGTAATTAAGTTACTCTGCTGTCGCGCTGCCCTCAGCCTTCGCCTCCACAGTAGTAAGATTAGTCTGTTGACCCTCCGGAAACCATGGTTTCGAATCGCCGAGTCGATCGGCTGTCAGCCCAGCAGAGCCAGGGTTGCGTATTCCAGCTTCGAGCTGTCGTGTGTAGCTGACTTGTCGCAAGCGCTCGGCTTCTTTTGGAGTGAGATGCAGCTTTGTCCTCGTCAGCTCTACGTTCTGGCAATTAAAAACAAGTTGACTTACATAAACCTCAACACCAATCGCATGTAACGAGAATGCAAGCCATAACGCCATACCGAAATTCAAGATCAGCGCTGCGCCTGCATTGGCAGCAGAAGCGCCGTCCATATCGGCAAGGACTGCGGACACCTGGTCGGGATTGCTGCCATCTACGTATGATGCACAAGCAGGGTATTCAGACAATAAGTCGACATCATCACCAATCGCGAAAGCAATCTTCACACAGGGCCAGACAACGTAGCGACCTTTGTCCGATAGGATCAGTGCTGCGATGATCATGATGAATCGACTCGTGATGATAGAGCCAGCCTACAGGCGTCAGTAAATGTATCCAATACTATACAGGATGGTAGAGACTTACGTAGAACCATCCTCTGAGCATCCAAGCACGATGTTGCTCGATTTGTAACCTCTTGACATTGATGATAGCCAAGATGAAGCAGACGAGCACCAAAATACCTACGAAGCCGACCCAGACCTGTATATCCATGCCCCCACCAAATGCCATGTGTGCAATCATAAGGGCGCCGACGAGGCTCACAATGTACAACAAGACAGCCAAGTATCCCATTATGCGGTGGATGATGATCCAGTTGTGACGGATGAACGGCGTAAACTGCAAACAGACGAGAAGGCTGGCAGGCATGATGCTGGCGAGATGGAGTATGATGCCAATCTTGTCGCGGGTGAAGGTCTCGTAATAATAGCACTCTCCAGGCGCAGCAGAGTTTCCAGCTTCAGAATTTTCGGCGCAAAAACGTCCACTGAAGTCAATGTACATGAAGCGTGCTAATGCGAAACCGAGGAGTGCACCAGCGAAGATGAAGTATAGGATGAAGTTGTAGGCTTTACTGAAGCCAAGTGGGTTGTAGACTTTGCGGGCCCAAGCATTGAAGCCATTCTTTGGAGGACGGGTGGCTACGGCCATGGTGATGAATGTGATGAGGCAGTTGGTCGTAACTAAGAGCTGTTCGAATTGCGATGATGGAGTGCAAAGGGGTAGATCGCTGAATGTTGAGGAATGTTCGAGTTGCTGTGCTCCATTCTCTGTTTTCTCAGGTATCTTATAAACTTCTCTCATTGACTTTCATCACATAGCCCCGAGAAGAAGCACCAGCGCGTTGCGCAACGCTAACCTACCAAGGGATTCCATCGTTTGTGCTGCGTTGGGATCAACATGGGTTCTCAAATCTACGCGTAGACTCTACAGGAGGGATCAGTTTCCGGCCAATTTGTTATGCCGGCACGGCGTGCATTGTCGCAAATAATAGAGCTAGAGTTAGGTAGCCCGCTCGGTTGGACTACAATAGTACAACCCACAGACTGACGGCTGGAGCACACCCGCACAGTGCGGCCGGAACGCGTAACGAACTTAGCTTAGATCTGCTGCGGCACGAAGCGCAGCGAATCCTATGCCCTCCCTATCGATCATTGGGTATAACGTGAGATCGCAATCGCAGATGTAAGGCGTGGCTGATTTGCGCGCGTAACGATCATGTACGTCACCCGCGTCAACTTTCCTTGCGCATCATGCACCCAAAAGCAATTAGCGACATCGGCTAGCCTTGCCTAACTATCAAGGAAAAGGTGGGGCCTCGCTCTTCCCATTCGCCAGCACGAAGCACGAAGCACCGGTTGCTTATCCTGCAAGTGCTCATTGCACGATGAAGAAGTCTGGTTGTCGTGAGCTGCTGCGCCTCAGATGCTGCTGTGGGCTTCTGCCAATCTGACAAGACAGGAGTTAAAATACGATGGACTCCCCAATGCGGAGGATTCTGCGCCGTTAGCATTTCTGCGAGTGCTACACAAGCAATATCTGTAACGATGGTCGGTGTACCAGGTCGATCCAAGGGTTGTGTGACGTGTAGGAGGAGGAAGAAGGGCGTAGGTTTAATCCGCTTTTGGCATTCGTCTGGACACGACTGCTGTCTACTGATTCATTGACTGACAGAGTCGCAGTGTGATATGAAACACCCTTCCTGCAGCCAATGCCTTGAACGCAACATTAAGTGTGGAGGCTACGATCTGGACCGAGTCTTCATCACCAGCAAGTACGAGTCCAGTATGCGGCCCGCCAAATGTCAAAATCACACAAAAGATCTGGTGGCCGTCACAACTTCTACATGCCATGTGTTGCCTCAGTCTCTCGCACAAACCGCCTTTAGTGCAAAAGGCATGGAAGCCGCTTTTGATCTGTTTCCTACACACCAATGCGCACGAGAGGCCCTGCAGTTCGCAGGCCAATTCTCGACGATTCTACCGACTCTGAGTATGCAAGATGAGGCGCTTCGTCAGATGCTCTTCGCCGTTGGCTTAGTGACGCTCGGGAAAGGATCGAATGACCTTGTGGTTCTTCGCAAAGGCCGAATGATGTATGGGAAAGCACTTCAGGAGCTGGTTACATCACTGCAAAATCCCCAACAGCGGAGGATTGAGGCCTTGCTCGCTACCACCCGGTTGATGGGTCTCTACGAGATCTTGTACGGTGCTGACGGGGAAACTTCGACGCAGGCTCGGAACTGGATGAGCCATGCCCAGGGAGAGATTGCTCTGATTGTATCGAGGGGTCCTGAAGCCTTCACCACAGACACTGCGCATCTCATGTTTACACTTGCTCGATACAACTGCGTGAGTTACTGTTGATGTTCATGTGTTCCAGTCTGGCTAACCAAGTGATAGGCTATCACCGGAATACGGTCGCGTAAACCGGTTGTATTCAATGAAAAGCGGTGGAAGACAATCCCCTGGCAAGGAAGAGTAAAGTCTGCCAACGATGCCATCATCGACATCCTATTAGATATCCCTGCTCTTCTTGCAGATCTCGACTACCTGGATCACATGTTACCCGACGACCAGCGCTTTGAAGAACTCAAGAATAAAACGACCACGAATTGTTGGGCAGTTCATTGCAAGCTTCAGGTATGGGTTACGGAAAACTCACATGAAGTCTACACACCTAAACTAGAGGCACCAATTCCCATTGAGTTTCCTAGTCTGGGCGTGGCGACGCTCTCGGTACGCTATTGGGCGACAGCAACTATTCTCTACCAGTCCCTCGAACGCGCCTTACGCTACTCGGCGAGCCAGATTCTCCCGCCATATCTTCAACGCCCGCGTGGCCGACTGTACGCGCGCTTCATCGTGCGTTCTGTGTCCTGGCTCTTCAAAAAGGATCATGGCGTGGCTGGTCCCTCAACTGTGTTGTTCCCGCTCGGCATAGCCTTGATGTACCTGAGGCAAAGCGAATTGCCGGATTCAGAATACATGGATCTGGTCTTCGCTAGATGGAACGACCCTGACTGGCCTCGGTCGGTGAAAGACTTCTTGAGAAGCATGAGCAAAGCCATCAATCTACCAACGCGGACAATTCTGGAGAACCCAATTACATGTTCAACGAGCGAGCTGAAGCCAATGTACGACATAGATGGCAATGTTTTCAGTGGCCCGTGTCTCAATCCATCACGTTTCAAGTCAATGTAAGTAGACATTATACATTTGAATAGGTATTTCCAGGGCTCAACACCAGCAACAAACGCCGACGCTATGCAACAACACGCATCACCGGCAGCCACCAGTACGAGAACTATATCTTAGTCAACCTCGATTAACCCAGGCCCAAACATCACAGCCGCCGCCATCTTGTCCGCATCCGCAAATTCATCCGCCCCCATCGTGACCGCCGCAATAGTCAACCCGTTCATGAGAAAGTCGTCATACGGGAATGGCGCTTCAAAGAACACCTTGTCGCCATCCATCTTGACGTTTTCGAACTTCTGCACGATCGGCTGGTTCTGGCCGTTCAAATACGTCAGTCGCATGTCGTTCGTGTCGAACATCCCAGCATCTTTCATGTTGAACGAGAACTTGATGTTTTGGTTTTCAGCCGGGATTGTTTTGGTCTCAACAGTCAGTGGCTTGAACCTCTTCAACGGAATGGTACCGATGTTTGGACAAGAGTCTCCGACGACAAAATCTTGGATGGCGGTGAATGCAAAGTCGCGGGTAGCTGTTGTGAGGAAGGGCTGAGATGATGGCCGCTTCTTTTGCATCAGGCGGAAGAATCCTTCTTGCTCGGCTTCATTGCCGACGACAGATGTGACGGCGCGCACAAGCCCATCGTCCTGGTTCTTGGCAAAAATCTGGTTTACGTCCTGAAGCGTACCCAGGACGACGTCGGTGAAAGTGCCAGCTAACGCAATGGCGGATTGAAAGTCTGTCACTGGAACTGTCATGGTATTGTCAGACTAGAACTGGGTGGTGCGTGTGGTGAATGACTTACAGTTGTACTTGCATGGCTGTATCTTCTCTTGGTTGAAATGCTCAAGTGCGCCGTTCGCATTGAGTACGTGCAATTCTTCTTGGTTGACAATGGCATTCAGCGAGTCAAGCATGTAATCATGGCCCATTCCCAGATCATATCCTGAGACTTTGTTTGTGACGTTATAGATCAGCTCTGTGAAGAAGGCTACTTCGAAAAGCTCGTTCAACGCGATCAACTTGAGGTTGGTGACACCCTCCGCACTGAGCGCAGGTGGCGGTGGGCCGTTTGGTAAGGTACCATGTGCTCCATCCTGGATTGTGATTTCACCTTCTCGGCTGGGAGTTGGAAATCCATTGGGTAGCGGAAAGTATTTGCCGTCTGGTGAAAGACCTGATTGTCGCTTGCCTGTAGGTGCTGCTGAAGTGAAGCTGGCAGCAAGTGCAGCTGCGTAGAGTATGCTGGTATGCATTATGAACGGGTTGTATAGTGTTTAATGATCTCAAGGGATCTTTTGAACTCAATAGCCTTTCAAAGAAGCCTCTTGACAGGTGTCGGGACACATATATACTAGGCATACTATCGTCTCGGTATCGTCACGCTTCCGGCTGGCGGCTGTGATACACTCGTCTGAGTGGCACAGCCAGTCTGTACTATTCAAAGCATTCTCATCTTCTACCGTCTCATATCCAGCCATTAGGTCCGTATTTCCTTACTGGCTAATCAGAGTAACTGTGCGCAGTACATCGACGGATGGTGCGGCAGCCGGAAGCCTAGTTGGTGCAGAGAGGGTTCCGCACAGCCAAGCCTTGAGGCTGAGCTATAACAAGTAGATTAGAATGCTGATTATAGAATGCGAAGCAGTTGCTATTGGCACATCGTTTGTGAACCGTCACTTCAAAAAGCTTAATTTACTAGATGTGAAGCTTGAGTGACACCCTCGGAAACGTCAATCCAGGGTCCGTAACAGGAACCGTGTCACAAATCCAACCTCGGGCAGGACGAGCAGACGCGGGCTCCCCTCTTCCGAAGAAGAGACCCGGTCTCACCTTTCTTTGAGTACTTCGAATTCTGAGTGTAGAAAACATTGTTTGGAACAGGTATGTGGGAACAGGAGGTCTGTTCTTGGATTGGCGCGAAACGCATCATCGATATTCGAGACATTCCTAGCCTCGGCGTAGTAGCTGCGCATCCGATTTTGAACTCATGATATAGCTCGTCTTCCAATAACATTCTCCAAATTGTGCTTCTGGGAGAGCTCTCATACCTGGTTGACGGTTCCTTCTTCTATGGAAGAAAATCCAGCCTTTCGAGAGCATCAATTTCAGTACACAATTGTGCAAGCAAAGATCCACGGGAGAGTCAAGAACCTGTTCCTGAAAGTCTGAAGGATGGGCAGCCAGTACACCGTCTGAGTAAGACGAGTGGTCCGACAGGAAGAGGCGGCTGGTGACGTTCGTGAGCGATCGAGAGGAATGAGCGATAGCTTCGGACCGACTTTTCTCGCGCTAGCAAGTGAAGCGCGTTTCGACGCGTCTACACCATCGTTCTCGTCATTGCTTCACACATATTTGAAGATTGAGTGCGCTTGCCCTTCGCAATAGGGTTTGTCTCCGTTGCTATAGCGTTCAACGATTCCGTCTTGTGGTTTCGATTTGCTGGGGGCGCTGCGCTTTGCGGAAGTGAGTGAGCATGGCTTTGAAGAGACGTACCATGTTCAGGACCGTCTGAAGGTCCACGCGCAACGAGAAGCCTGTTCGACAAGCACAACATCCGCTCAACATGGTCCAAACCTGGTTTCCAGTCTTGCAATTTTGACTGATTCTCCAGAAGGCGGACAGTTTGCTGAAGCCAGAAAGCTTGGTCGCGAATCGAACCAACGGACCTTGTATGGAAGTAAAAACCTACAACCACGATACACCGGCAGCTATGGCACACAGGAAGAAGGTGTTGATCTCTAGCAACTGCCGATGTTACGAGAGCTCCATCGATTCACCCAGCTTGCCATGCGTGTGAGCGCTTCCCCATATCTGGACAGTGGGTGTACGAAGTGGATTCTTGTCTAACATTCAACCCCACCAGCCGAGCTTGAACAAATACGAGCAACAAACTTACTACTCTCCGAGTTGCAGATGTCTCCGATGATTATAGAGCAGGGTTCCGAGCCAAGGAACTCTCAGCTCCATGTCCGACTTTGCGTGGACGGTGGGCATACTTGAAAGCGTCTCAGTGTTCTGATCAACCTGTAGCAAGTAATTAACAAACCTGATGTCCGAGTACTCCACCGGACCATGATATTCTCCGCAGCAAGCTCCGCCATTGCCTTTGACACACGACCGTCGTGTCTTCAGCACTATTGAGTGCATAGAAGAACAAGCCGAAGGGATTTGATACAATGCAAGAACGCCCTATCATTTGACAAGCTTCACTCTGCTGCAGACCTGCAGGTTGCTTGGTCACGAAAACTCAGCACCGACGGCGACCAACAGCTAGCATCGTGCGATACTCTTGTAGCAGCTAGTGAATCAAAAGATCACCTACACCCTGCTCTTACTTCGTAGTAACCATATTAGAAGGTAAGCCTTTTTGGACGCATGATTTTACTGTAACTCACAACTGTCCAGAGACTACAAATTTGCTCCGACGGCCTGCGGACATCTCGACTCCCAACTTGCAAAGTAGCTCTCTTGTCTACTTGTGGATCGCCACTAGAGACACTGCGTAGTTCAGCTGTCTGGGAAGACGTCAGCATGATCTACGATCGATGTCTCACAATCAACCACCAACATACCATGCTCTAATTATACACGGAAGGACGTAGTTGAACTTACTCGTTGTGAAAATACACGAATTGCTAATCTCGAATGTAACACACAGCTGAACGGCGGCTTACAGCTCTATCTCTTTGTTCCGAGCTCTCGGGTACAGTACTCACCTTGTATACACGCTTGCTCTTTCACAGCGTTGCAACAACAAAGAGAGCTCTCTAGACTCGCTTAACACAACCGTCAATTGGATGCAGATACTGGGTATGCACTGACACTTTGCAACTGAAGGAATTCACTGACCCCAGATCTCACGTTGAACACAAGCTTGGGTTGAGCACCGACCAAGGGCTAAGACGACTTTCTTTTTCGATGACCGCGCAGATACGATGACGACTAGGATACGCGAAGAAGGTGTGTCGTCCTCGTGGTTATATTAGCGGTGATCGATCGTGCCTTGATCGGTGTGGACAGGAAGTCCGGGTGAACTTGAGTGGATGACAGGCTTCTAGAAGCCCTACCGAACCGTCTTTAGTGCCACGCGCTCCGATTCATACTAGAACGGTGTGGCGGTGGTCAGAAGCCCATTACGAACCCGTGCACAGCCTCGCACGTACGATCGCACGGTGTGTTGGTGGAGCCCAGCCAGGGCATCCCACGATGATGGCTCTGGCGCTTCACCTCGAAGGTCAATGGAGGGAAATTAGTGAGATATGTAAGCAATTCTCCAACCTAACGTTGTCTGGGCTACGCAGGCTTCTAAGATCTGCAGAACCCAGGTGTCCATGCGTTCCAATGGTTACCTCCAGACGTTGCAAATAGTAGCAAGGTATGAGAGTTGGTATGTAGGACACCGCTGACAGCAACGGCTTTAGAGCGCTTGGACATCCATTGTCATGTGGTGATGGGGTAGAGAGGCGTAGTGCTTGCTACTGCTACGCATCTGGAGTGGTTAGTCCTATTCTGAGACCGAACAACTATTTCGAGCGGCATATACGAAACCAACTTTCCTCACCCACTACCATTCGAAATGAACAGAACGGCATGTTACATCTCTCCTAAGATTGTTACATCATCAATCCCATCCTTGCACGATCGTAAGGCACCACAAACGATAGATTGCAGAGGGAATATCGTACATGTCGATCTGGACTTGCAGGGGGTGTAGACGCGGCTATGCCGAACGTCCTTCATCATTTACCGCGATTTCAGGTTGGATGCGCCCTGACCAACGCTACTTAGGGAGAGTATCGGCATTGAGAGCGTCCCACAACGCGGCTTTAAGATCCCCAGTTTTATACAGAGAATGTATAGAATGAGAAGGAATAGATGGATATGCATTAACAACGCCAGAAACAAAGTGCCAAGGATAATGGATGCCATAGAATTTCGTGTGCACAAGGTAGACACTGGATGTTGTCGAGATTCGTCGTGCCCGGACGATAAGTCATCGTGCGCCAGCCCAACGGTTTAGATGTCAGACCATTAGATTGTGTGTGAGAGCTGCATTCAAGGGGATATTCAATATGCATCACCATAAGAACCTAGGGCAGACGCACGCATCCTCTTCTCTTGTCAGATGTAACCTCGTTTTCAAGTGTCACATAAATGAGGCATTGACGACGATTTTACCTTGTTTGACTACGTCAGAGAAAGGAACGCATGCCCAATCTCCTGTGAGCCTCACCGGGAATAACTGATCCTTACTTTGGTTGCAGAAGATGCGTGTGTTCGCCTCATTGTCCATTCTGTTTTTCGATTTTGGCAGTCTTCTTGATCTACACCCCCTGTGGCTAGGGACTAGTCAATAGAACCATAAATCATGGATTTCTCCGTATTGGTCTATCGATCTGTCGAACTCATCGTCCAAATCTCCAAGCGACGGAAATGGACTCATATTCGGAACGAGTTAGGACAGGCGACTTTGTCTCGGTGATGGATACGGGCACTCCGACCTGGCTGACTGCATGGCCAAGAGCGTCGTATGATCTGCAGAGACGCGATCCGAACGAGCGCATGGCGTCTATAAGACGCTCAACGTCCGAATGATTCGCTGCAAGACGGAGTTTATTAGCGGATAATTCTCATACGGGTGCAAGTACGCGTAGGTATGCATATGCACAGCTGACAAACGTTCAAACATGCAAGCAACAACATCAGCAAAAAAAGCATGCCAATGCATGGTGGCGCTTGTAGTTACGCCACGTACTGCGCCGTTAACAATTACGCCGCCAATGATGTTGTTGGACAATCGAGGAGGAGCTGGCGCGGTTTCATTGTCCTGTGCTCACGTACATGGCTGGGACAGGGCCCTCGAAAGAGACCAACTTGCAGATGATGCGGTGCGTCAAGGAGAACGGCGCAAATTTCCTTGATCCTTTCCGGCAGACCCAGCTCTGGGTCAAAATGCATGCATCGCTACTGGACTGCTTTCACGGTAGAATTTCTGCTGCCTCCAATTAGTGCGCCTTCAGATCGCCTATCAACTTACTAATATGTCGGCGTCCCCAGTGAGATTGAGCATCGCCAAGTCTTTACCGTCGGGACGTGATGGCCACATGTTCACTCTGTCTTAATCGCCAAGCCTCTCACATTCGCATACCTAGTCCTACCCTGTCACTGTGCTGCAGGCATCGCCAATCCCGCATGGGGATGGCGGCTAATTGAGCCCGCCGTATCGCTCAATAGCCGAGACAAGATCCACTAGCCAACAGATCGCGCGTTCTGCAGGTCTTCGAAATCGGTAAGGGGCTGACAGGAAGGCGCGTTGGCCCGATGACCACTCGCGTCTCATACCGTGCGTGGGGCGCAAGTTTAGACACGTGATAGTGGGTAGACGCAATCTTGGTTGTGAGTAAGCACACTACCCTGTAGTGGACCAGAGAAGGGTATGCTACCTCACCGAGCCGTATGATGCATGTTGACGACACGGCAAATGTCCGATTTCTAATCAGCTCAATAGAACAATTTTCTAGATAGTATATTCGACTGGAGTGGAAATGTGCTGTGGAAAATATATCTATTGATTGTTGAAGAAGTATGTTGTATGTTGATATCAGCTGTACAAATCTGCATATCGCTGCTTGAACCACAGGCTTCCCCAACGCCGATTCGGACTCCTAAGGGAAAGCGAGAACAACTAAGAGAGCCTATAGTATGGAACGTTCTACATATGTTGGCCATGGTGACCGCTGCTTCTTTAGCTTCTCCTTGTCGTGATATTGCCTCAATTTGTCTCGAAGTCGCCTGATGAGCTTCTTCTCCTTCGGTCCGAGGATTGCCTTCAGCTCTTCTAAACAGTACTTGCGGTTTTTCCCTTTGCGACCGCCGCGATGCAGATGTGTCCAATAATGGTCGCGCAGGTTGTCGCCACGCGAGAATTCGGAAGTTTTGCATCCAGGGATCTTGCATTTGAACTGCCTCTCAGGCGAATGTTTGGATCTGAAGTGACGTCGAAGATGCTCTGGGCGAACGAAGGATCCTTTGCATCCTGGTTCAGCACAAACATACCCTCGTGTGACTGAGTGTTGAATGCTGCTGACCGAGACGGTCCATTTATCGATATGAGGGCGCGGAGATCTAGTCTTCGTCTTGGACGACTGGCTATAGTTTGATGCTTCTTCGTCTGAGTCTGAATCCTCGTCGGATGAGTCTTCTCTTCCATTCCTTCCTTCGTCGGAAGGAGAACTCCTGTTTTCGGCGACCATCATTGTCTGGATGTTCTCTGACATTGGGTAATTGCTATGTGGAACATATGTGTTGGGAAGGAGAGCAATATTACTGGCATGTGTAAGGTCAGGAGCCATGCTTAGGGAGGCATAGTCATCATATGGGCTGGGTATCCAAGATTGTGTGGCGAACGGTTGAGTACCCCAGAGCTCACTCTCCGCGAATTGATGCGCCCAAACCCCGCCGTTGTTTAACCAGTTGGGATGACTTGTGGAGCGACATCGAAGTGGTCGAGGTTGTTCTAGGAGCTGGTACGCAGGCAGTTGCAGCTGCTCGGGATAGGGTGGAGAATAGAAGCCATCTGATGACGGTGTTGCGATGCCTTGAGAAGGACTCATGGAAATTCTTGACGATTCTGGACTTGTAGAATCGGGTATATCCACCATGAGCCAGGGGTCTAGAGTGTCGTTTGCTACTCTAGTCACTGGAAACCCCAGTATTTCCTCGCGCACAGTGTTGAAGTATGGGTTTCCGTCAAATGACTGCTGGCTAGAGTCTGGTGTACTTGGATTGTTTGGCGCAGAGCGAAAGGGTAACTCTATCATGCTCGAATAAGAACTATGGCCGTAAAGGGCAGATTTTGGCTGCTTCATTGCGTAAATGGAAGGGCTGTCGGGCCGATTAGAAGTGCAGTGGATGTTGAGATTGACTGTACGTACTAAGACGTGCTGTATGTGGAAGGAACTGAGATAAGATGAGAAGATCGAGATGAGCAAGAATCTATATTGAGTGATACTGTGATGGTTGGATAGTGCTGATTGACCGGTGGGGAGGCAAGCCATTATATGAAGGCTAGCACTGACTACGAATCCGTCCCTCCTAGGTCGTGGTTGGGCCAAGTATGATAGACTGCCCTAGTCCTTGATCGGTGAACACCACACTACAGATCTGAGTCCCAGAGACTCGGTACCTGACTATCCTGCATTTGAGCCTGCATACCGCACGCACACGGCCTATCCGTTATGCTATGGATTCAAGAGACAATGAGCTGAGCGGGACGAGCTGGCAAGGGTATTCTGTGCGCTCTAGTGCGGCGTAGTCGCGTCTGAGACCGGCTTTGTTCGATATTGCGGGAAACAGCGATCATGCTGTTCACAATGATGCTTGGCGTTCCGACACCAGATCGTTCGCCGACGTGATTGGAGCTGCAGCTATGCTTTCGTAGGAGCCCACAGTTATGATGATAATCAAAATTCACGGCAGTAGCAGCAAGTGTAACCATCTGCTACCTCCACAAGAGAAGGCCTGGCCGTGTCCTGACTGGCTACGACGACTCCCTGGCTCGAGTCTGTTGGAGCTTGGCATGTAGACTATCATCGTGCTTGCAACGTCTGTGCATGTGGGGCAGTCATTGATGGCTGTCCGGAATCTCGTAGAATCCGCTATCAATGTGACGAGGCCTGTTTGATGGCGCTAGTGGCCTTGACAGGACCACGACGACATGGGTTGTATACATGCTAACGCCGGGATTGCGTTTGTGCCCCACATGGACCAAGATAGCAGCATTGAGTCTAGCACCCAGTCGTGCTGCAGCGGCAGCCCTGCATAGGTTGGCATTTTGAAGAGGGCCGTGCATACTTGATTCCTTTGTTGTTGCTGCGGACACCCCGTTTCACCAGCCCACAGTCCTTGACCCAACTACGATGTATTTTTTTTGAAATAGATGACAAGAATACACCTACACACCCAGTGCACGGTATCAGTCAGTGTTCTTGGTCTGCGGTGCGCATAGAAGCTATATTGTGATACTTGGCTGCTCCGCCATACTGCTATGTGGCGCGAGGAGGAAAGCCACCACTACAGACCAATGATAGAGCCCAGTGCCTTTGACACCATTGTTCCCATTGCTTGCTGGAGTTTCGAGTGAAAGTGTGCGTTCGCGCAAGGACAGTTCAGCGCAAAGAACATAGCGATCAAAACGGTGACTTGAACTGCTGATCCCATCGTCATTTGCACGTTGATCTGCAAGGAGATTGTTATGTTGTAGACAAGAATACTTCCGGGCACTTACGCCTCATGATGATGGGCGCAGAGATCGGGTCATTTATCAGACCCGAGCTGACACGCGGAGGCCCGGTCGATTCAATTCCAGATTCGAACGATTCGGCAACGCCCTCTAAGTTTTCTAATTGCCTAGTGATAAATGAGTTATACCCGCGATAGGCACGTGGTGATCAGATTAAAGCCAAGGGAAATTTGGCCTGCAGATGTGGGATTGCAGCGGCCATCGAGGACAGGATCGCGAGGCTACCTATGAACGGAAAGCTTGAGCGAAGCATTGATGTTCCTCAAGAATCCATATACACGCGCGCCACGAACATCAGGCAAGCGCCCCGATTGGCGAGTTGGGAAAGATCAGACCTCAAACTTCGCGCTTGAAGATTGGTGAGACGATGAAGGAATCAATCCAAATCGGGAGTGAACCGCGAGTATCGCCGTTGCAATCGGCGGATGGTCTGATTGTGGATAACTCACCATTGGTTATCAAATGAGAGTGAAGCTAGGCGACAGGGTGGGACGGATATGCGGCTCGTTGTCTGCATAGAGGCGCGGGTGCACCGTTGTTAGCGTGCACACCTGAGCGCAGGAGTCGATAATCACGTGCGTGGGCTGTTGATGGATGAAATCCACGAAGTGATTGGGCATCAAGACCAGGTAAACACCCTGTAGATCTCAGTTCAATTGCAACCCCGCCCCAAGCTGAGGCAGGAATGTGAGGCCACTGCAAGCGTAGATCTTGCTGCAAGTACATGTGGATCTCAAACCATGGTCAGTCGAGTACCTGTGATCCAGTCATAGATACATAGGGCTGTTCAGTCGTGAGTCCTGCTCTCGAGGGCTGGGCTCGGCCCAAAGAGCTGCGACTTGCACAAATCATCGACGGCGTTGCTGAGCAGTGCCTCCAGGTTCGGTGTACGCGCAATCTTCCTTGTTGTCCAGCTGACCAGGCTGTCGGGTTCCTTGCGGCCTGCTCAAAAGTGACAGATATGCAGTCCTAGTAGCTTTAGCTTCGAAGAGTCGCTACCAGTGAATCTCAATCGATTTTCGCTACATCCGAATGATGTCGTGAATTGGATGTGATGTTTGCGCCACCAGACCCCTGCTTCTCATCGCGCTAAACATCGCGCTTCCCGAGTTCCTTGCAATCCAGTGCATCCTGCAAAAGGTCGCCGAATGGCAATCCATCCGAGTGGCTCAAGGCACGCATCGCCGAAACCCCCGCATCGTCATTGCATGACTACCCGTCACTTCGCTTCTGGTCAAAAACACGCGATCAATGCGTGGCCGGAAATGAGCCGACAGCCACAGCAAAGCTTGGCGAACGCACAATGCGCCTGCAGTATGAGTTGGCATGCTTTCGAGAGTTCAAATCCGAGAGCTTTCGCTTTCATCACAATAACATTGGAAGAGCGTCTCGTGCGCATTGGGGTTGTTTCGTTCTAGAGCGCGAACGGAAAGACCACATCGTTCGGGCTGCTGGGCGCGTGTCTTGGCAGCATGAGACCTTGCCTATTTGGGGCCTTGCTCGATTTGATGGGCTTTCACCATAAGTTCCGCTTTTTTCGATCATTCTCACCCCGTCGAAGAGTGGGCCTACTAAGCTGAGTACGGAGCACCTAGGATAGCGTAGCATACCTTAACGATGCGATGCCCAAGGGTACCGTAGCCGCCCGCACCTTCAGTGTCAATTTGCGATGTTGAAATTCTGTGATTAAGAGCTGAATTGCACTGTGCTGTGCTTCGCGCGTGTCAGGATGACGGGACAAGAGCTGGGAAGTCTGCTATGCTCCTCGATTACTATTGTGCGTCTGGCATGCAAGAATGCTGGCTTGCAAAAGCCAATCACAGGCTTATCGATGGCGAACGAGCGTGCTTCCTTGCGGGTTCCACGAGCATCCAATTGTCGAGGGATCTCTACGATCTCTACCCCGTCCAGCAAGACGTTGGCAAAAGAAACGGTATCGGCAGATCGAGGCCCCTCCTTAAGGACACTGTCCGCAACGAATAATTGCTTGGGCCATTACTGCGACATTGCTTAAGGCTGAGCATGTGGCTGCCACTTACCAATGGCCAGGGGTAGCGCTTCTGGCGATACTGGGCAGACTGCGTTCGTGAAGCCAGCAAATGGCACCAACTGTCTCCACTTCTTGATGCTGCTTTCTGATTGCACCGTTGGTCACTACAATACTCCTAGCAGGCATGCTCGACACCACGTGATCGGGCGCTGAGGTTGTGTGGAGCCGTGCTCTACCGCCATTTTTCCAGCGGAACTCGTACCGGAACAATGTACGGGTACGCGTGCCACGATGGTAGTGCCCGCCCTGGTATGATGGACTGGTCCGCGACAAATCACCATCTTCCTCTTCCTCGCCCATGCCAATTGCCGTCCGGTCCTCCAGTACTAGCGCCGCCTCCTCTTCCTCGACCGTGGCCTGGCTCACGCTCCGGTGGTGCTTCGCCCCGTCTCCATTCACCAGATGGAACACCTCCGCTTGGTCTCCTATCATCATATGGTCTCCTGTCATCGTATCTTCCTCCTCTCCCACCACGTCCGAAGGCAAAATCACCACGTCCGCCGTACGCGCCAGGCGGGCCTCTTCCTGGTGCAGGTATGGGTGGTGGGGCTGCCGGAACGCTGCCATCAGGCAATGGTGGAAGAATTGCGCATGTCACGTAGTCTCCGATGAGATATTTGGCATCGCCCAAAGTCTTGTCCGGATCCCCATTCAATTGCTTCAGCGCCTCGGCGATCGTTGCTCCGTCGCCATCACCCATTACACTATCCTCGTTCGCCGTACGTGCGCCAATTATGACCGATCCAATGTCTCTAGTGATATAACGTCCTTGCGCGTCGGGCCTGCTTGAGCCTTGGATGTCAGGGTAGACCAGCCGGAAGGCAATTCGTGAGCCCGCATATGGTTGTGGTAGCAGATTGGGCATGGCACCCAGGAAGAGACCACAAAGCTCGCGCAATGTACAGCTTTGCCACGTGTATATTTGGAGGTGAGTGGGTAAGCGTGGGAGTGTTGGATCGAACTCATCGAGTCTGAGCTGCACGTCAACATCTGGCTTCGTTGCACGGCTGCTTTACGCACCTGTGGTAAGATCCTTGCTTGTAAAATAGCCTTAATAGGAATGGGGTCGTGGCCTCCCTGTCGATGTGGGTAGCCATCTTGGGGTACTGATTTGTGTATGAGAGCTGGTGAAAGCGCGTCATGCTGGGTTGAGCTCTCCACTAGCGCGGTCTTGGCGCGTCGCCAGATCCCCGATCTGTTTCTTGAGCTTAACGTAAGAAGGACCTATGCGCACTATGGATTTCGCAAAGCTGATGTCAGCGCAGATCAACAAAGGGAAGCAAAGCGCTTCGCCTGCTCCTTCTGGCGAGAAGAAGTACCTCAAACGTAGCGAAGTCGAAGCGCAAAGACGCGCCACGTACCGGGCGGAACAAGAGGCCGAAGAGAAGGCGCGTGAGGAGAGGGTACAAAACAAACGTAAAGCAGATGAAGATGAGGCGGCGAGAGAAACTGAAAGGCAAGAGAAGCGCAGACGACTTGCTGAAGAATCTCGGCGCATAAGAGAGGAAGAAGAAGAGGCAGAAGAAAGAAAGAGAAGAAAACGACTGGGATTACCCGACCTGCCACCTAAGAAGCAAAATGGTGAGGAAGGCACAGCAGTGCCAGAGGAGGAGGATATAGCCGAAGAGACTCTGATTGAGAAACTGCGGGCCCTGAACGAACCTGCGCGACTGTTTGGCGAGACACACAAACAACGGTTGAAGCGGTACAAGAAGCGCATAGGTGCGGAAAGTCTGGCAGCGATCATGACAGACGGCCCAATACCCACCACTCTGGAGCTGGTGCCAGAGAAGGACATGAAGGTTGAGGTTCATGTACCGAAGGAAGCCGAAGCACGAAAATTCCTCTTCAGACAGCTTGCGAGCTACTTTACAATGGTCTTAAAGGAATGGGATGTCACGTTGGCCCGGCGAGATGGAGATGTGAAGGAGAGTTACCAGGGCAAGCAAGCATATGCTGCAATGGTGCAAGCACGGGAGAACATGCGACCTCTGTTCAAGAAGCTAGAGAAGTTCGACCTTCCAGACAGCATTGTCCTGCCTGTTGTACAAATTGTACACGCGGCGCAAGAGCGACGCTACGTCGACGCGAACGATGGCTACCTCAGACTTAGTATCGGCAATGCCGCATGGCCGATCGGTGTTACCATGGTTGGTATTCACGAGCGCAGTGCACGCGAGAAACTGCACGAGAATGAGAACTCCGCACATATTCTGAGTGATGAGAGCACAAGAAAATACCTGCAAAGCATCAAAAGGTGTTTGAGTTTCGTACAGACCAGATGGCCTCCTACGGATCAGATGCAGCTGATGGGGTAAATCTCCTTGGTTGGAGCAAACTGGAACTGGAATGGACGAAGAGAAATATGATGAATTTCGAGGAAACGATAGCGCATCAATCCTACAGCAATCTTTACGTACAGCGCGGACTCGGTATGTGAAGCTTTCGCAGTGGACAAAACAACCTATTCTCGTATACACATGAAGCTCAACCGACTTAGCCGAGTTCCTCGCACTGCTTCGCTCGCAAACCCCTAGAAAGGCCCGTATCTTCATGCGTGCTCGGGAGCCAGATACATCTGGTACATCGATGCTTTCCTTCAGGTTAATTTCACATACGACCATAGGACGTTGAAAACAAGGCTTCCCGTTCGCTCAGCCCTATTTAAGCAACGTACCGGCGGATTAGTACTCAGGTGGGTGACCACTGGGGAATCCCCGCTGTTGTATGTTATCAATTTTTTTTGCTGTTTGTTTTGTTGTTCTACGAAGTTTAGGAATAGTATGAAGTATGGACAGTGGCTAGAAGTATGATGGCTAGTAACGCGTAGAAGCCGCGACCTATTCCGATTTCGAACTACAGACCTCAGATATAGGGAATTGGACACACAATTGAGCAAACACCTACGTCCAAGCCTGCTTGAGAAGCTCCCTCGCGCTCCGAGCCTTGACACCACCCTCTCTAGCGCTCGCATCAATGTCAAAGAGACCCTTCTCAAACATGATAGAAAAAGAAGCTACAAACGATTGCAGCATCTGCTTTGGAAAGAACGGGTACAGATCTTTATGTCCAGGCAACTCGGTTACCTGTTGCTGCTGCAGTGTCTCCATGGTATCGAATTGTACATCAAATTTGGCGCCTTTAACTTCCTCAGCAATGGCCACGAACTCCTTGAACGTGAGCTTCTCGCCTACAATCACGGACTCTGGTTGCCAGTTGGGGAGGTCGAGAAGGCTGACGACGAAACGGGCGACGTCGGTAGTGTGCGTGAAGGCCACGGGCACGTCGCCCGAGCCGGGGATTGCGGCGGCGTTGTTGGCCATGTCAATGACAACAGGGAATTTGCCCATGTGCGATGGGATCTTGGGTATAGTGTAGTAGTCGAGGAAGAAGCCATTGATCACGGATGTGTACTCAAGTGTCGTGGTTTCGAGAGCTTTAACCGCAGCAATTTTAGCGTTGGTTATCGGAAAGATGGCTGCTGCTCTGTGACACAGTAAGAATATTGTTCGTCGAAGATTCAAAAATATACTCACTCAGGCGTGTTTCTCATTCCCCATGAGTTTGGGATGAATCGCTTCGTAGTGCTGGACAGTTCCGCGGCTTTGATCAGAGCTGCCTCTGGTGCCGCATCGCCCATGGTGTTCAAAGTCGAGATGACTGTGCCGATGTCATTGGACTGCAGGACATCTTTGATAGCTTCCACGTTGCTGTAGTCAAGGCCTAGTATTGGCGCTCCAATCTCCTTGGCTTTTGAACCGCTACCCTAGAGCTTCACGTCAGCCAAACATATACACAACAAGAGATACAGTTACTAACCTGTCGAGTGAGAATGACGACCCGATACTTTCCCTGCTCAAGGATGGCCTCGACTATAGTACGGCCAACATTTCCGGTGCCTCCTGCAACAGCAATCACGGACATGTTTATGGCGGAGTAGTTGTTGTTTGTTGGTATGGCGATGAGACTTGAAGATGGTCAATTGCAACACTGATCTGATATTTGATACAATTCATCCAAGCACCCAGCGACTTTATTTATACCACGTAAAACTATGTGCAACTTTCAGAAACGGGTCTACCGCGCTCGTGCACCCTAGATTGGCAGGGGTGATTACATTCGATCTTTGCAAGCAGATTGTATCCGACCTTTGCAAGTAAATATACACCCGCCTTTTTGTAAGCGAAGTTGCATCCGCTCCTTATTAGCAGGATGTAACTGATCCTTGGCAGCAAATTGTATCCGATCCTTGGTTGCAAATTGCATCCGATCATTATTAGTAAAACTGTTTCCGATCTTCATGAGCGAAAATACATCCGTCCGTATTAAGCAATAAAAGCACTCAGCCTTCGTCCGCAAGGATTCGTCCGCATTATCAAATGTACTGGTTTCGTCCGCGTAACGTGCCGAACCACCAAACTGACTGTACTAGGTGTGACGATGTAGAGCTACACGTCATGCTTTTACTTGAGGCAGAATATTCGTAAGCTGAGAGAACTTTCTCATGCGTAGATCTGCAGTTTTCTGCTATGGGGTACCTGCCTGCGAATGAGTCTTGCGTTTGATCGCCTCGTACGTAGCAAAAGTGTCAAGTGTGTGTTCACAAATAACAATATAGCGGTCAAGTTCAATGCTTCGCAAAATTGGTAAAACAAGAAGTGATATTATACGCTTACGTGCCTACACCTATACCAGTCACAGGGTGATGTGCTTACTGAATGCCATAGTTTCGTTCGTAACCTAAAACAATCCGAGCACGCAGCTGGGACCAATTCTATTTCAACCCAATTATCTTAAACCCAGTCTTACACGTAAGAGCCAAAGGGATTTTGTATCAACGCCGTTTCTTGGGCTTGATCATCTTGCTCGGCGCCTGGAATCGAGCACCAAGATTGAACGGACCCTCATTAGTTGATGTTCCACTCAGTATCGCAACCCTGCCTATCGTTCTATATGAAAATCAGCATCGAAACATCAAACTTGACGTGCATTTACTCACAGTTAGATATGCACGGGGTCTTCCCAATCCACGCAGCTTCATCAATCTCCTGAAGTAGCCAACGTGCCATGGAACCTCGTGAGAGCTTTGATCCCACATTCGGAGCCCCCACAGGCCCCGCATATACCTTGCTGGGCGCCGCATCAGACAGCATGGGAACACGGAAGAGCGTCCACTTCAGCTGGTCGAGAGGCAGTGAAGTGACGTAGTCTTCAATGCCGACAAAGTCTTTGTAAGCGTTGCCGGCGAACAACCACACCATCCCAACGAGCAACTTTGTTACGAGTGGTCGTCTATCATCAGGTGCTGCCCATGAGGGGTCCCTAGGATCAAAGCGCGCTCGAACCCGTTTTGGATCAGTAGGGGCATGAGGCGCTTGTAGCCGTCGGCAAAAGCCTAGAGCAAGGCTTAGCATCTGATCATATAAAAGTCAGTGCAGAGACTCACAGGCTGCTTGTCGCCAGCATTCGGGCCAACGAACGAAACGAAGACGCTGGCGCCGCATTCAGCTGCAGCTTTGAGCGCTGCTTCGTTTTTTATGTCTCCTTGCAGAATGGTAGTATTCGCATTCTCCTTGATTGTCTGCGACACTTTTTGTGGACTGCGCACGAGCAGCGTTAGCTTGTTGTTCGCGCCGAGAGCAGCTTGACAGAAAGCTAAGCCAGATGGTCCTGTGAGAGATGTTAGTCACAAGATCTGTGTGTGTTATGATTGATGCCATGCCTGTAGACCCAAGTACTAGGATGTGACGGTTCGACATTGGACTGTTGCAGTAGGAGGATATGACGGTCAAATGCCTTCGTGAGTTTAGACTAAAGAGGGGGCAGCTTATATACAAGCACAGCTCTGCTACTACGAACGGTATTGAATTAGTATATCAATGTTCGGTCCTGTGGCTGCGCTATGATATGTAAGCTTACCAATGCAATTGTTTTTATCACATTACCTCTTTGGGATGGCATGTTGTGAGCCTTGGAATGAGCAGGTGCGGTGATTGAGTTGTTGGGCTTTGCAAGGTGTATAAACCGTACCTAGGTACATTTCTTCGAGAAACATCAAAAGAAAGCAACGTAGCTTCTTGAAAGGTATGAGGCAAAGATGGGCGCGCGAAGACTCATATCCGCAACAAGGTTTGTAGTGTTTGGAGCAAAATCTATGTTTGAGCTGGGACGCTCCACGGATGCAATTTGTATCCGCACGCGATGTCCACATGTCGTTAGCTCCTTATCACATTACCCCACATTTTGTATCTGATGGTCAGTAATCGAGGACGCGATGGAATGATTCCGCATCACGTGGATATGTTACTTAAGCTAACAAGATTTATGCGCTCCGTAACCCAATCATGTTCACCTGTAAAGATGAGCAAAGTTGACACTCAGACGTGTAGGCTCTTGCAACCATGCTCGGCCGTAAACGAATAATTAGTGTAAGCACTCTCCGCCTCAATAAGAAGAGGTTGCGCTAACAGGTGCATGCAACAGGCGTGCCAGCAATGCAAGGATAGGAAAAGACGTTGCGACGGCGGTGAACCTAGTTGTGATTACTGCTCAAAGTATGGGAAAAAATGTGTCTACACGGTACGTCGGCGGCGCGGCCCTGGGAAGAGGTAAGCGGAAGCGGGGATTAGGTGTTGAAGAAGCGGAAGAGTCGCTCATCTTGTGCAGCAAGGAAGCAACCGGTCTTCCTACATGGCAGGAGAACTCTTCGTCAGAACTAGATCCTGCACGCGATGTCTTGAGCGACGAATCGGGAGGCCACGAAGGAGTGCATGGTGACACAGCTCAAAACTCTAGGGAAGGAGGTAAGTCCATGGTAAAAGTTCGGATCGGGTTGTACAGAACTGATCAAGCTACCCAAAGACCAAGCCACTCCAAAACCAAACAGTATGGATCCCTCCGTCCAGAGTCCCTGCAATGCTAGTGAGGCCATAAGGACGTTACCTGCAGCTGCCAAGCGATTTACAGCTTTTGCCGAAGACATCCTTACGACAACAAGACAGATGCAGGCCCAGATACAGACGAACCAGAGCTACTCCGCGAAAAGAGTGTTTACAAGCCTTCCTCCTAAGCATCATACCGCGGACCTAATAGGACCAGTCATTGAGGGAATTCAGCTTCACGGTATCTTTCTTACAAAGGAGAATGCTCTAAGTCAACTTGTCAGACACTACAGTGCCGGCGCGGACGAATCTTGCAGCGATTCACGTCGATGGGCCACGCTATGTTCGTTTATAGGTATATCTGCGCTTCACAGGACAGCCGATAGGTCCGTCGCTGCACTGTCCTCAATAGCGTGGGCATTTTTCAAGAATGCCTTTGCCATGTATTCCGATCTTGCGATTCAAAGGCCTGATATATCCACTTGCGAAGCGTTGCTAGCAATGGCTTTGTTTATGCTGCGCACTGCTGACGCCTGCGTCGCTGCACGGCTGACAGCCACTGCCGCCCAGTCAGTCCTTATGCTTAGTTTGCACAAGTACGAGCATTACATCAATCTCGGAGCTGACGTGGCAGAAAGGCAAAAAAGGATCTTCTGGGTGACATATATTGTTAATGCTGATGTGGCGCACAGGTATGGTCTACCGTCACCCTTAGGTGGGGAAGATGTTGACGTAGAGTTTCCCGGGCATGCAAATTATCATATTTCAGGCCATCTAGATGGCATGGCTGGTCTCTTACAGTCTCAGGATGACAATCTCCTCCGGCCACGAGCCATTCTCGCTGCTATACAGTTGCGGATAGACAAGTCACTACAACAAGTGCTCTCTCGGACTCGGAATACCAAGCGTAAGCACTCTGTTATGCAAGAAAACATTACAGCCATCAACGACGAGCTTGAAGCATGGAAAGATTCGTTGCCGACCAGTATCCAGCCAGGTTGTCAATTGTACGGATTGCCGCTCCTTGAGATGCCCGTTGCTATGCTGCATTATATATATTTCAGTTGCGTATGCAAAGTCAGTATGGCAACGCTCTTGTTAGCAAATCTGGAGGCATCCAATCCCATTCTTTGGGAACAGCCGGCCACTGAGTTGGACACATGTCCCTTTGGCAGTCAACTGGCAAAATCCAGGTGCGCGACAGCAGCTCGAGGGATACTTGACATACAGTTCCGCTTGCAACCGCAGCCTTTTACACATCTCTGGTATGTTTATTGCGGGACTTTTCCAGCTAAATACTCGACTCTAAACAAAGGCTAACAGCGTCAAGGCAAACATTATGCTTCCCACTCTCCGCAGTCCTGATATTGTTGTCAGAAGTCCTATCATATTCAGGGACAGTTCAAGCGGAGACTGATACCAAAATTATTCACGACTTCGTCCGATACCTCGAGCGGCTTCAAAGAGAAGGTAGTGACTTGCGCGAAATACTTGACGGCTGTAAAAGGTTCCATAATATTGCATTTTGCGCATTGGAAGCATCGGGATCTGGTGAACAGATAAACCCCTTCGAACAAATAGTGGAAGTAAGTGATCCATCTCTTTCCCTATAGTCGAAGGAGAGGCGACAATCTAACCAGCTCCAAGATCCAATTACTGCGATCGAGGTTCACGCATGTCACAGATTGGCTGCAGCTCGCGCAAGGATTATTAAGCAATATGCCCATGCCACAACACACAGCACGCGATATTTTTTGCGATATCTTGAACCCTTCCTCGACGGACGAATCGTATGGAGCTTTCGTTCCAGAATATTTGAAATCTTCGACATACAATCTTTCACTCAGCAACTGAGTCAGGCTGCATCAACTTATTCTTGCGCTCGCCCTTGTTGTCATAGAGGGTCGAAATGCCAAATTGTTAGCGCCTTAGACTTTGGTCAGCATGCATAGGAGAAATGTGTGTGTGATGGGTAAGCGGCTTCTTCGAAAGCCAGCTTAGACAGTAGACAAGTGTTGAGCAGACTCATGTTGACAGAACACAGATACTGTCCCACTTCAACTTTTCCTGTAGAGAGCCAGAAAAGGCATAGCGATAAACGATACTTCAAAAGGTCTTCCAAATGCGTAATCTTCTATCCCGAACCGCTAGGTATCTATCATCCACTAGAATTGGAACTTCACAAACTTGCGATTCCACATAGTAGCAGCCCCTCCAAACGCATTCACTAAAAGTTGGGCGACATAAGAGACGAGATACACTTGACCCTGAACTAGTGGGGTTATGTAGAGTAACACTGCGGCCGAGTGTGGGGAGAACGAGTATAAGCCTGTTAAGTCCGAGCTGTCTAATTGCGATAGAGATTCACTATCCAGCAGAAAACTCTCACTACAAAACTCCTGCCGGAAGGAATGCATTATTTTGTCTGTGGACCAGGAAATTCTAGAGGATCGAGTACAGCGGGTGCCAGCAAAGGCCGGTAATGAATACCGAGGTCTAATCTCAAAACGATCTGGATACTTTTCTGAAGTAATCATTTTGCATTAATCACGCTTGTACCTTGCTCTATACTGTTTGATAAGAATTATTTCCGCTATTGCCATGTTTGCAAGAGCGCAACAGGTGCAAAAATCTATGTCCACCAGCCGGTGCACGTCGTTGCGTTGGCTTGAGGCGATTCTTTGCGCGAGCTCTACGAAGTAACCCCTTGAAGGTCTTCTGAATGTTATAGCACTAAGCATGGTAGCGAGTTCCTCGTTCTAAGCTCTAGCTGTTCCAAACTGACGTTCCGAGTTTTTGTGATGGATTCTTGTCGTATCACCTTTCTTCTCCAAGACTGTTCATGACTACTGCAGAGAAGAAGACAATTTCGCAATCATCCCGCAGAGCATTTTATTGATCATGTCGGCACTCGCAGGCGTTATAATGTGCTCGTTGCCCCTGACCACAATCTTGAGCCCGTCTTCAAGCGGGTAGGACACCACGGTCAGGATACAAGGTATCGAATCGGGATTCTGGAACCAATGTAGCCTAGAGGTGGTGTCTTCAAAGTCGAACTCCGGATGTTCGTTCAGGTTCTGGTGCTGGAATACTGAGTCGTATTCGGTATTGGCTGGCCAGTCTGTCGACGTGCGCACTATTTCGTCAAGTCCCATTGAATCTGCTTCCCCTAGTGCAATGTACTGTTCTTGGATTGAGCGCACTAACTCAGTCGAAGTAGTTGTTGGATGAACTCGTGCTCGAACTGGGATGATGTTCAGGCAGGGACCGACGATCTTCGTGATTGCCGGGAGATTCGCATTGCGACCAGCTACCATGTAGCCGTACACAACATCTTCTTCTCCTGTGATTTGAGAAAGGACCTTGGCCCAAGCAGAGCTGACCAGCGAAGCCAGAGTCAGACCGGTTGGGACGTAAGGCATGCTGATAATATTTTCTGTCTGAACCTCACTCGGAATTATGTCACGCCGGATGTTCGGCCCCAGCAACGGAGTAACTTTTGTTATCCGCGAACCGTGGAGGAGTTTACGCCAATACACTGCTGAAGCCGACTTCTTAGTCTGAACATAGGCCAGATAGGTCGAGTAACTATGCGAGGGCTCTACGGGCTTCCCACAGTAGATGGCGAAAAGTGTTCTCACGAATGATGGGAAACAAATCCCATCATATTGAGCATGCGAGATGCGGATTACCAGACGGTGTTCATTCGAGGAACCTCGTACTAGCATGAAAGCCGTAGGTAGCTCCAGAGCATCCGTGATTCGACTGTCTTCCAAGCAGACGGTGTCAGCTGCTTCGTCAAGAGACATATCCAGCTGAAACTGAGTGAATGGCACGCATGGGTTGCGAAGAACAGTTTGCCACAGTATTCCATCGACATAAACGAACTTTGTTCGAAGTATGGAGAAGTGTTGGATAAGAATGGGAAAACTTCGCCTCAGGCGAGCAGCATCCACGCAGGTCCCTAAATCGAGGAAGAAATAGTTGAATGCTAGGGGTTGAATGCTGACACCCCGAGAGATGAAGAGATTTTGTATCCATGTTGTTGGAAGAACGTCGGCAATATCGTCACTATCCACATTGGAGGTATTTTCAGGTATGACTCGGAGAAGATGGTCCCTTTTGGTTAGTGAAAGGAAAGAGTAGGGTTGAGCCGGCTTCTCTTCAGCTACATGCTGAGTAAATCGAGCTACAGTGGCCAAGTCAATGAGCTTGGGATGCTGGAAGATGTTTGCCACTGTAAGTTGAATGTCGTCCTCCCGAGCAGCAGCCACGATCTTCATAGCTGCAATGGAGTCTCCACCCAGCTGAAAGAAGCTATCTTCTAGTCCGATATGACTAGCATCGATTCTTAGCACCTGAGCTAGTATTTTCTGTACTCTGAGCTCTAAAGTACTGAGTTCTCGTTGCAAGACTTTTTGGCTGACTGCTGTATGCGTCTTTGCTCTTTCCATTAGGGCTTTCCGATCTACCTTTCCACTTTGGTTCATCGGAAGTTTCTCTAAGACTTGAATAGAGTGTGGAACCATGTATGAAGGCAGCTGAAGCCTGACAAGCTCGTCTAATTGTTGTTGAACTTCTTTGATGAGTTGCTGGCGCATCGGCCTGTTGCTGAAAGTCTGCTGTGGCCTTTCCGCATGATCCGTTGGAAATGAGAACATCAGTCCCGCCTTCTCTCTATTATCGTCGATTTGATGAGTGTAGAATATGGCATCTAATCCACCCTGCTGTGAAAATTGTCTGTTCCAGCTGATTTGCACTTGGCAGCCTGCTTCTTTGGCCATGCCATACAGATCAACAGCACAAAGGCTTGATATTTGTTTGGTTTTCTGGTCAATTAGAGCAGTCCAGTCCCTGTGGATGGGCTTTCTGACTTTTTCGTCGTTCAGAGAGCCCAATAGGCATTTTCCAAAGATGGTCTTGCTGTTGGATATATTGCTTACTGCAATAGGATGAGCGCTTGAAACGTCCGTGATCCGCTGCTGGAGTGATCCACGGTCCAGGTTCTGCTTTTGGAAGTCAATCCATTCATTATCAGGGATAGTTCGAAGCTTTCCAAGCGGTGGAACCCACGACCTAGAGTAAACAACTGCTGTATAGCGGTAAGAACTTAGTTCATTGGTCGCTTCCATTTTTTTGGGCTGAATCTCCACGTGCTGGACCAGATCAGGGAGCCGACTCGTCAGTGAAGTAAAGAAGCCAGGATCAACCAGCAGCTCTCGTTCAATCTGTTCCATATCCTCCACCATACGATTTAGATCCTCTTTACTGGCTCTCCCACCAGCCATAAACAACGCTCTCGTTGTTAGGAATTCTTGGTGAAGAGCATATGAACGAACATCGCCAAAGAACAATGTCTCAACCCCGTCAAGCTGAAGGAGGTCCCGGACCGCGTTGAAGAGATACTCTTGGCTGGGGAAGTACTGTACAACAGAATTCAGAACGACCAAGTTGGCCTGGAGTGACTGATGCACTTGACTGATATCAGCCGCGGTGCCCTTGTACATCTCCACTTTGTCAGCGAGTGAGGGGATAGACCTGGCTGTTCTCACAACAAAGTCGACTGCCTTCCTTGACGGCTCGAACCCAGTATAGTGCTCTAGGCTATTTCCGAGGTTGAAGAGGATCATGCCGGATCCCGATCCAATTTCAAGAATGTTTCGTAATTGCCCGCCGACTTTGTCGTGAATTGCATGGATGGTTTCGTCCAACCACTCCTTCATCTCTGCCTTGTCGATGTCATTGCCATCATACATTGAGGTCCACCCGATAAAATCCTGACCAATTGTCCCGGACCGAATACTGCTGATTGGGGCGTATATCTCGGTATCGAAGCGGTTCTCCCACGCGTTTACATGCTGTATTTGCTTACCACTGCTGTTGTTCCCGCTGACCGCTTCGGATCCTTCTTTGAGGGCGACATAACCAAAAATTGCCTGGTCGTTTTCTTGTCGTTGTACTGATACTACAACTGCGTCGCGCACATAGTCGTGCCCACGAAGGACGCTCTCGATCTCTCCTAGTTCGACACGGTTGCCGTGAATCTTGACTTGCCCATCAATGCGACCGTAAAACTCCATTTGCCCATCTATTGGTCGCTGACGGACATAGTCTCCAGTACGGTAGGCTCGTATCGTTTGGTTCTCAATTGTGACAGTCACAAAATGGCCAACATCGCGATTAGAATCGGTGTATCCTCTGGCAACACCATCTCCAGTAACAACGAGCTCCCCAATCACACCAAGTGGTACAAGGTTCTGTTCTGGATCCATCACAAATGCTCCTGAGTTACTGATAGCTCGTCCAATAGGCACACCGTTGACACAACTCTCATCTCCAGGGAGCATGTACAATGTGCTCATAACTGAATTCTCAGTAGGACCATATGCGTTGACGACAACCTTGTTTGTCACGAGATTTCGTGCCGTGAACAAATCCTCTGGGTCGGCCCTGTCTCCTGCTACAAGCAGAGTATCCAAGCAGCCAATGGTATCTGGAGATTCGACTAGGATGAGTTTGAGCAGAGCAGGAGTGATAAATGCGATCCGGATCTTGTTCCCTCTGAAAGTGCGTAACAGAGCATCTTGGTCCAATACGGTTGTCGCGTCAATGCATACCAGAGTCCCTCCGTTCAGAAGACAGGTATAGATCTCCCAGGACGACCCATCAAAAGCAAGATTTGCCATGTGAGCTGTACCTTCTGATGATCTAAAATGCTCTATCTTGTCATGTTGTGCCAGACGTACTATGCCACGATGTTCGACCTTGACTCCCTTCGGTTGACCTGTAGAGCCAGATGTAAATAAGATGTAAGCGAGACTAGTAGCACTCGGTCGAAGAGCAGAATCAAGTTCTCTTCTTGTGAACTCAACATTATCACCTGCGTCCAAGATGTTGATGATATGAGCAAACTCAACATTATTGAGTCTGATACCAGGCAGCCGAATATTTGGGCCGACCAGAACTAGCTTGTTTCCTTCGATAGTTGAGAGGATAGATTCAATTCGCTTTTCCGGCGCCTTGGAATCGAAGGGTAGATAGGCCAACCCGGCTTTCAGAATACCAAGAAAGGCAACAATAGCTTGGCAGCATCGATGTGCGAGAACACCAACTGCCGTCTCAGCTGCGAATGATTTTGTCTCCAGGAATCGTGCAAGCTTTTCTGATTGCGCGTCTAGTTGGGCGTAGGTTAACTCTGTCACTGCATCCTTGACAGCAATCTTGGAAGGCTGCATAGCAGCTTGCTGGCGGAAGACGTCGATAATACTTGTATCTCGCGAATACGCTGTCTGGTTTATGCGGAGAAGTCCTAGCTGGTCGAGATGAGTGCGAGACTGGTTGGTCATGAGTGGTGCTACTGCGATTTGTGTCTCTGGCATGTCGAGACAGTTGTCGAGGATGCTTGTGAAGACAGCTGCCAGAGATCGTATGCTATCGGACGCAAAAAGTTCTTCCGAGAAATATATGTAGCCTTGTAAACTGTCTTGTTGCTGAAAGAGATGAAATTCGAGGTCGAAACGCGAGGTAGCTAAGCCCTCTATGACTTCTGTTTCGACTCCCTCGAACTCAAGCTTTCCTATGTCTTGCTGTGTATGAAAAGCAAAGGCGATTTGGACAAGAGGATTGCGGGAAAGGTCTCTGTCTCCTTGCAATGCAGAAACAAGACTTTCAAAGGGTACATCCTGGTTGGCAAGAGCTTCTACTACTGTTGTGTAGACCTGGCGCACTAGTTCTTCGAACGAGGTATCGTCCTGGATTCTGATTCGGAGGCATTGAATGTTAACAAAAAAACCGATCAAACCTCCAACTTCCCAGCGACTTCGATTAGCATTAGGAACTCCGATTGTTGCATCTTCCTGATCGGTCAAGCGATAGTGTGCTGCTCTGAAAACAGCCAGAAGGACAACAAATAAAGTCACTCCACGTGCTCTGGCGAAACGTTGAAGCCTGCTGTAGAGCTGGCCGCTGATGTCCAGCCTCTGTGTACCTGCTCTACCAGATAGGGATGCTGGGCGAGGCTTATCGTAGAGGAGTTCTGCTGGCCGGCTTGCATCCAATTGCTTGACCCAGTAACCAAGCTGCCGCTCATGCTCCTGAATCTGTTCTGGCAGTCTCTGCCAGACAGAGAAGTCGCGGTATTGAAGGGGTAAAGGCGGTAAGCAGAACATCAAGTCCTGATCGCGGACTGCGGCAGCATATAGTGCACTCAGCTCTCTTTTCAGAACATCTATTGACCATCCATCAGAGACGATATGATGCATTACAATTGAGAGAACATGGTTCTGTTCGTTGATCCGATAGACAGATACTCTCCATCCGGGCTCGCTCTGTAGCTTGAATGGTGTCATCTGTTCCCTTTCCAGGGTTCGTAGCAGGACTTCATCGTCGGCTGAGCTGATGTCGATGATTTTCAGCTCTTTTGTATCATAGAAAGGGTGGACATCCTGTAGGCCTTCCCCATTGTTGGTGGAAAAAGTTGTCCTTAGCGTTTCATGACGACGCTCTATTGCTTGTAATGCAGTTTGAAGGGCATGGAGTCGGAATGAGCCTCTGATACGTACTCCAAGGTGCATGAGGTACCAATCCAACCCTGGGTGTAGCTGCTCTAGGAACCAAAGTCGGCCTTGAGCAAACGATTGAGTGACCGGTCCATGATGATCGAATTTACTGATTACACTTTCACTGGGTTTAGAAGAGTGAACCAATTGGTTGGCCAGTTGACCGAGTCGCTGCGCCTGGAAGATATCTTGAACAGAGAGCTGCAGGCCGATGTTACGCGCTTCGCTCACTAACTTCATAGCCGCGATCGAATCGCCCCCTAATTCGAAGAAGCTATCATGCAGGCCAATAGAAGCAGCGTCGATGTTCAGCACCTGTGCCCATAGCTGCTGTAACGCCTGCTCTTGCTTTGTTCCTGGTTGCTGTTTTGGGCCGTCGCCTCCCTGTGTTCGCAATCGGGCTAGTTGCTGGGCCGAAAACGAGCCTCCAATCTTGTGTAGTCTCTTTCTGTCTATCTTACCAGATGTTGATATCGGCAGTTTTTCCAGTGCAAAATACACCCCAGGCACCATATCTCTGGGTAGTCGCCGAGACAGCTCGTCGTCTACTCGAGCTGGGAATACAACATGGACTTCGGAGTCTCCCTCGGACATTTTGCCATTGAACAGTTCGGGTTTTGCCCCCAGAAATGCTGCTACTATCGGCTTTCCTCCTGCTGGTAAGATTACTTCAACTGCCATTTCTCTGATGTCTGGCAAGCATTGGTAGAGGTGGTACTCGATCTCACCAACCTCGATGCGTTGGCCACGTACTTTGACCTGGCTATCTTTGCGACCTACATAGACCAAGTTACCGTCTGCAGTATAGTAGACTAGGTCACCTGTCTTGTATAATCTACCTCGGCGCCCACTGAAGCTTTCGCTGCCTTGCGGCCTGCTCTGACCTTTACTGCCTTTGAGTAACCACGGAGGATTGTTGATAAAGGCAGCTACTGTTTTCTGTGCATCGTTCAGGTATCCGCGCGCTAGGTTCGGTCCCTCTACCAACAGCTCACCAACTGCCCCTAGCGGTGCTAGCCTATTGTGGTCGTCCGGACTAGCTACCCAGCCGACTGAGGCGACTGACTTCCCAATAGGCTCTGGGTCGAACCCTTCCATATTGGGATTTGCGACACAAGAGACACAGCATTCTGTAGGCCCATAGGCGTTGACCAGCTGTACACGACCACTCCAAATATTGCAGTCCGAAGCGTTGACTTTTTCGCCGCCAAGAACCAATGTCTTCAGCGATACAAGTCTCTCTGGGTCCAATATTCTCGCGACAGTTGGAGTCAGCAAAGCCCAGGTGACTTCCATCGCGTTGACCGTGTCGATAAGATTGTCGCGGCGCTGACTCTCAGAGGGGATGCATACACACCCACCGTGTAGTAAGGTCGTAATGATCTCTGAAATACATGCATCAAAGGTGTAAGCAGCGAATTGAAGAGCTCGAGTATTCTTCGTTATTCCTAAGGCTGGTCCTTGGCATAAGCAGCTTGTGGAAACAGCCTTGTGCTCCAGTTGAACACCCTTAGGTACTCCAGTGCTGCCTGATGTAAAGATGATATACGCTGTATTGCTTGGCTTCACCGCTACTTGAGTGTTGCATGACTTAATCGGCAACTGATCGATGAAGTTTCTGCTGATTGCCACGATGATTGGTGTGCAATGTGGCCACAGCGTGGCGTATTGTGCCGATGTAAGGACTACCGTCGCCTTAGTTTGATTGAAAATTTCTTTGTGGCGAGATGTTGGATGGTTAGGCTCGAGAGGAGCAAAGGCAGCCCCTGATTTAAGGACAGCCAGCATGGCTACGACCACCCACTGCGATTTCTCGAAGCATAGAGGCACTACGCTCTCTGGTCCAACCCCAAGGCCAACCAGATGATCTGCTAGCCGCGATGAATGTTCGTTCAGCTCTTCGTAAGTCATTCTACCATCCCATGCGTAGATGGCATCCGCTTTAGGTCGTGATTGGACTTGTGATGAGTATAGATCGTGGACACAGCGGTCGATAGTTGGTGGCAGCCTGTGATTCCATTTCCACAGCTGCTGCTCATCACTGGGAGTGAGCAATTCAATGTCCCTGATACTTGTGCTTAGGTCTGATCGGGCTAGTTGCTGCATGACAGAGCTTAGTTGACCCAGCATCTTCTCAACTTGCCACTGTTCAATTAGCCGCGCATCGAAGCTGGCCGTGATTTTGACCCCCTCTTTAGCCAGCTTGCACTGCACCATCAGCGCATACGTCGTGAAATCCTGCAGCCCCGAGCCAGATCTCCACATTCCAAACATGTCATCTGTTTGGAATGCATCTTCTGCAGGTTGCACTATTAGCAGTGTCTGGAAGCTCCACGCCTGCGGGGTGTCTGGTACTAGCTTAGCAATTCGCTGCAGGCCCGTTTGCTCGAATGGGATCATGTCAGTTGCCTGTTTCTGCACCGTTTCGAGGAGCTCTAATACAGTTGAATCTCTCTGTAAGCGAAGCCGCACTGGCACTGTTGCAATAACAGGTCCCACCAGGGACTCGATGCCAGTCACTGGTGCGTTTCGACCCGTGACTGTCGCCCCAAACACAACATCGTCTGAGCTTGTGTAGCCACTAGCAACGATGGCCCAAGCTGTGCGGATGAGTGTCGAGATTGTAGTGTTTGATTTTCTTTTGGGAAGTGGAGGGCATTGAAATTCTGCTGTTGCATCCGCAACTGGCTGTTGCACCCCAGGCAGTAGTGAGGGAAAAATATTCGCCTCGCATTCGCTGAACGAGGTCCGCCAGTATGTGGCGAGAGCATCTTGATCCAACTGACCGAGATAATTTATAAAATTATTGAAACCAGGCTGCTCCTCTGGATCTGTGCCGTTGTATGCCGATTGTACCGCTTTAAAAATGCGGGTTAGCGCCCAGCCATCGTATATAGCGTGGTGAATTGTCCAGACAAACCATCGATTCTCTCCACGGGGGTCTTGGACCAGTGCGTAGCGTGCAAGAGGCTCGCCAAGCTGCATAGATGACAGCTTGTCTTGAGCTAGGTAAGTAGGCAGATCGTCTGTCTCTGCCCACTTCATTCTGTCCGCCGTGACAACCTGCAACAGACCGAGTGTGTTATGTACCACGATTCTCGTTCGTAATATTTGTAACGATTGGACCGCCTTCTCCCATGCGTTTTGGAAGGCTGCCACATTTACATCCGCCCGCAGCTCCAGCACGGTCTGCATGATATAATCACCCGGTCGCTTTACAGTCAGCGACATCAAGCCTTCCTGCAGTGGCGAGCACGGGTAGATATCCTCCACGAGATTTATGTTGACGTTGCAAATGGCCGCTACCTCTTGATGTATCTGCGCTGAATCGACCTCGTGGTTGAGCAGAGAAAACGGGACGATCTTGTCGCTGCGAACATGGACATGTTCCTGAGCTACAGCGGCCAGTTGAAGGAGTCTAGGGTATTGAAAGATTTTCGCAGCTGTAAGTAGGATATCCTCCTCTCGAGCTGTAGCAACCAGCTTCATGGCTGCGATTGAGTCGCCGCCTAGCTCGAAAAAGCTACTATTCAGGCTAATACGATCCACGTTAATGCGAAGTACGCGTGCCATTAGTTGCTGAACTTTTAGCTCTGCCCTAGTAAGTTCTCGTTGAAACTCTTGGCCGTCTGTGGTCTGGACTTCTGTTCTCTGTGTAAGAGTGCTCCGGTCTACCTTGCCGTTCTGGTTGGTAGGCATCGCGTCTAGAAATGTGATTGTCTGGGGAACCATATAGGCGGGCAACTGTGCTTCAAGCATTTCTTGGAGCTCTTGTCTGATTCTTTGCAAGACTTGTTGCCGTAGCGGCGTGTTACTCAGACTGTGCAAGGGCCGTTCTGCGTGGTCGGTGGGGAATTGGAACATCACCCTGTTCTCTCCCTGGTGTGGCTGATACCTATGAAATATAGCGTCGAGACCGCCGCGCTGGGAGTGCTGCCTGTTCCAGCTGATCTCAACGCGGCAGTTCACTTCTTCCGCCAACTCATATAGGTCAGTAGCAGACATAGAAGGGCAGTGTTGTGCTTGCTGACACACTGACGAAAGCCAGTTTGGGTGATCAGGGGCCTCTGCCACTGCATCGTCCAACGAGTCAACAACGTAACGACTCACAATCGTCTTACTATACGGAATGTTGCTCACGGCTATGATGGATGAGCAGGATTGATTCTGCAGTAGCGTTAAGAGAGACACGTAGTCTAGCTTACGCTCCACAAAGTCGACCCATTGGTTGTGTTCCACCTGTCGAACTACTCGCTCGCCTCGCTCTTGCCCTTTTCTCTCTTTGGCATGGATAACAGCAGCGTAACGGTAGCAGCTCAGCTCATTTGTTGCTTTCATCTTCTTTGGCAAGATTTCGACGTGCCCTACAAGGTCTGGTAGGCGGTCTGGCAGAGCAGTGAAAAAGCCTGGATCCACCAAAAACTCTCGTTCGGCTCGCTCCATGTCGTCGACGATGCGAAGGATGTCAGACTTTGCTGCGTTTTTGCCAGCTATGAACAAAGCCCGGGTCGCAAGAAAGTCCCGGTGTAGCGCATAAGACCGGACATCGCCGAAGAACAGAGTGGAGATGCCCTCTAGTTCGAGCAGCTGTTGCACGGTTTTGAAAAGGTACTCTAGGCTCGGAAAATACTGAACGACTGAGTTGATGACGGCAAGGGTTGCATCAAAAGGTGGCAGGTGATCAAGTTCTGCCGCTGTGGCCTTATAGACTCTGACCTTGTCCGCTAGCGTGGGCATGGACCTGGATGTGTCTTTGACGAACTCGACAGCTTTTTGAGAAGGATCTAGTCCTGTATAGCTTTCCAGACCGCCGCCTAGATTGAAGAGAATCATACCAGTCCCTGTGCCAACTTCGAGGACCTTGCCAGGTCGATGGCCATTGAGCATCGTGTCGATTGTGTCGTCCAGCCACTCATTCATCTCTACCTTGTCTATCGCGCTGCCATCGTACATGGAAGTCCATCCAATAAAGTCTCGTCCAATAGCCTCGGGGTGGACGTTGGAGATGGGCATGTAGATCTTAGAATCAAACTGGTCTTCCCATGTATCCACGTGCTGCGACTCGTCGTTATCGCTGGAGATATCGTCAACCAATCCGTCGTTCTCATAGACTGTGGCGAATACAGCTAGTCGAGGAGCCTCATCTACGTTATGCTGCTGTAAGACAGCCACGGCCTCGCTTACAAACTTGTGGCTACGGAGAACATGCTCGATCTCACCCAACTCGATTCGATGTCCCCGAATCTTCACCTGTCCGTCCATCCGGCCGAAATATTCCAGTTGGCCGTCTGTAGGACGATAACGCACGTAATCGCCTGTACGGTAGGCTTTTATGGTCTCACTGCCAACTTCAACCGTAACAAAGCGGTTAATATTACGCTCAATGTCAGTGTATCCACGCGCCAGGCCATCGCCCGTGACAACAAGCTCTCCAACCACCCCAAGGGGGACAAGCTGCTGCTTTGAATCCATAACATAGGCGCCAGAATTACTCAGCGCACGGCCGATGGGTACGTTGTTCGCGTACTGCTCGTCTTTTGACACAGAAAGTTGTGCTAAACGTTGTGTTTTCGGTTGGACCATAGCCGTTGATGATCCTGCCTGTTCGAAGTGTTTTCATAGAAAGCATGTCGTTGGATTGAAGTGCTTCACCTCCAACACAGAGCAGATCCAGATCAGCGAACATTGCAGGCGATTGCTGAACGTAAGTTCTGTAGAGTGACGGTGTCATGAAGGCTGTATTGACATGTTCTCGACGGAATATCCGTAGTACAGCCTCTGGATCTAACACCGTCGTTCTGTTGATGCACACTAGAGTTCCGCCCTGTAAGAGAGAAGCGTATATCTCCCACGTAGAAACGTCGAAAGCAAGGTTCGTCATGTGAGCCATAATTGGTGAAACTGGCAGGCCCTGCATAAGGTTGTTATCTTTTACTAGGCGCACGACCCCACGATGTTCAATCATGGCCCCTTTTGGCTGACCAGTCGATCCTGACGTGAACATGACGTAGGCGAGGCTAGTTGCCGACGGTTTGACGATATCCCTCGAAGCGGACACGTAATTGAGCTGCTCATTCAAGGTTTCTGTGATGCGGACGAACCTAACATCACTGAGGTTCAGGTCAGGAGGCTGCACATCAGGCCCAAGCAAGACAACTTTCTGGCCCGGGAGGGAGGAGAGAATAGTTCCCATCCGCTGTGCTGGTGTTTTGACATCGAACGGTAAGTATGCCAAGCTAGCTTTTAAGATGCCCATAAACGCGACGATAGTCTGACAATTCCGACCTGCCAACACGGCGACTAGTGTCTCCGGAGCGAACAATTGTTTGTTTAACCACTGGGCAAGAGTGTCAGATTCCTTGTCAAGCTGGGCGTAGGTCATTCTTGCTCGCGCGTCTATGACAGCAGTTGTGGATGGACAGATGGAAGCTTGCTGACGGAAGAGATCGACGATGCTCGATTCGCGTGGGTAATCGGTTCTCTCGGGTCTAATAAGACCCATATCATCGAGCTTAGAGTAGTCGACTGCGCGTAACAGCGGCAAGCAGGCAATCGCCACTTTCGGTTCTTGGAGGCACCCCTCAAGGACGTTTTGAAAAATCGATAGCATGTTGTCGATCGTCTCCAGAGTGTAGAGGTCGGTTGAGTAGACAATATCCCCTTTCAGACTGTTTTCCTGCTGGAACAAGTGGAATTCAAGATCAAATCTTGACTTCGGCGCGTTTTCCAGACTCTCTGTTTCTGTGCCCTCCAGTATTAGTTGTCCTAGCCTGCGTTGGGAGTGCACGGCGAAGATGAGCTGCACAAGCGGATGACGAGATAAGTCTCTGGTGTTCTTCAACTTGGAGACGATGCTCTCAAATGGGACGTCTGAGTTGGCAAGCGAAGCAATAGTTACTCCCTTGACTTGTTGAACCAATTCCTCAAACGATTCATCGTCGATTGTAGTCCGAAGGCACTGCAGGTTAACGAAGAAGCCAATGATATCATTGAGCTCCCATCGATCCCGATTGGCGTTCACAGTGCCAATGGTGGCATCGTTTTGGCCAGTCAGGCGAAAGTGTGTAGCTCTAAAGGCTGCGAACAGGACCATGAACTGTGTGGCTCCGTGCAGTTTGCAGAATTGCTGTAGCCTACTGTACAGTAAGCCACTAATCATGATCGTTTGCTTGCCAGCCTGTCCAGATAAAGTAGCTGGTCTGGGTTTGTCGCAAAGCAGCTCAGCTGGTCTGCTCATTTTCAGCTGATTGAGCCAGTAGTTGAGCTGACTCTGATGGTTGTCAACTTGAGCTTTTTGTCTCTGCCACACCGAGAAATCCCGGTACTGCACGGGAAGAGGTTGAACATGAGAAAGCGGGTCATAGCCCCGTATCGAAGTTGAGTAGAACGCGCCCAACTCGCGCGTAAGTACATCTGTAGACCAGCCATCAGATACAATGTGGTGCATAACAATAGACAGGATGTGATCTTCTTTTTCAATGCGATAGATTGATACTCTCCACCCAGGCTCAATGCGTAGGTCAAAGGGAGTTGTCTGGTCCTGGAGCACTGCATCTGCGAAACTTTGTTCGTGCATGTCGACGACGTTCACTTCCTTCGCATGAAACGGCTGAACCACCTGCATACTTGTATCTCCAATGGTTTCGAATGTCGTCCGGAGAGTTTCATGGCGATAAACAATTGCATTTAGCGCAAGTTGGAGTGCTGACAGCTGCAGCGGGCCCCTAATACGCACCACAACCGGCATAAGATACCAGGTCAAACCAGGGTATAGTTCTTCCAAGAACCACATCCGACCTTGCGCGAATGATTGTGCAACAGGCCCATCACAACCAACAAGCGGTATCGTAGTAGAGCTAGCGACTGAAGCAATTGCTGCAGAGGTCAAATGATCTAGCGTGGGATTACGAAAGACAATTTCGACGCTGATCTGTAGCCCGGATCTACGCGCTTCGGCCACCAGCTTCATGGCTGCAATTGAGTCGCCGCCTAGGCTGAAAAAACTGTCGCCCATGCCTATCAAACTGGTATCGATACCAAGTACTCGGGACCAGAGCTGCTGCAGTATCTTCTCTTTTTCTGTCTTCGGTTGTCGCTTTGGTCCAGCCCCTCGCGTTCGCAACTGGGCCAATTGCTGTGCCGAAAATGAGTCTCCAATTCTACGCAGCTTTTGCCTATCTACTTTGGCGGACGTCGTCAGTGGGAATGTCGCTACGGCGAAGTAAACCTCAGGCACCACATCTCTTGGCAATCGCTGAACCATCTGTTCATCCACTTGGGTCGGGAAAATGACTTGCACTTCTAACTCGCTGTCCAAAGTATGGCTGGCGAGCGTGTGACGTGACTCCTCAGTCAGCTGCAGAAATGCTGCTACCATCGCTTTTCCTTGGTCTCCTGTTGGTAAGATGACCTCCGCAGCTACCTGCTTGACACCTGGCATGCATTGGTGGAGATGATGCTCAATCTCGCCCAACTCAATTCGTTGGCCGCGTACCTTGATTTGGCTGTCCTTACGGCCCACGTAAATCAAGTTACCATCTGTGTTATAGTAGACTAGGTCGCCGGTTTTGTACAGTCTTCCCCGTCGTCCGTCACAGTCATTGCTGCCCTGCATCAGCCAAGGCGGGTCATTGATGAAGGCAGCCTCAGTCTTCGATATGTCATTGAGATAGCCGCGTGCTAGAATCGGCCCCTCTATTAGGAGTTCGCCAACCTCGCCGAAGGACACCAACTTGCTATGGTCGTCTTGGTCGGCCACCCAACTATTCGAGGCCATTGACCTGCCGATTGTCCCTGATTGAAACTCTGGACCGGTATTGCGATACGAAGTGCACCAGATGCTACACTCCGTTGGGCCGTACACATTTACACGTACGACATCGTTGCCCCATCTTTCCCAATCAGCAACATCCACTCGCTCCCCTCCAAGAACGAGGACTCTTACGGTTGGGACCGTTTGGGGATCAAGTAGACGTGCGACTGTCGGCGTGAGCTGCATCCAGTTGACGTTGCTTTCGTTGATTGCTTTCGACAAAGCGTTACGTCGATCGCTTTCGGAAGGGATGCAAACACAACCTCCAAATAGCAATGTCGTTATAATTTCGGCGATGCATATATCGAACGTATAAGCTGCGAACTGAAGCGCTCGGGCGTTAGGTCCGAGCTTCATTGCTTTTCCATGAGCTAGACAGCTTGTTGCAACTGCCTGGTGCTCTAAGACGACACCTTTTGGAACTCCAGTGCTACCTGATGTGAACATGACATACATCGCATTCCTTGGCTCGGCTCTGAGACGAATGCACTCGCATGCCAACTGATCAACAAATGCGTTACTAACTGCAACAACCTGCAGGCCTGAATCTGGCCAAAGATTTTCGTATTGCACGGAAGTGAGCACCACCTTGGCCTTGGTCTGCTCGAATATCTCTTCGTGACGGTTCCTTGGGTGATTGGGATCTAGGGGTACAAATGCACCACCAGCTTTGAGAACGGCTAGCATGGCTACCACTGTCCAAATCGACTTCTCGAAGCACAGTGGTACTATTTCCTCAGGCCCGATGCCTAGATTGACGAGATAGCCTGCCAATCGCGTTGACTGCTGGTTTAAGTGCCCGTACGACATCTCGCCGTCCCATGAGTAGATTGCGGACGCGTTAGGTCGAGCCCTTGCTTGCTCTACAAATAGGTCATGAATGCAGCGCCGGACCGCTGGAAAGGTCCTTTGGTTGTTCTCCCAAATATTCATGGCATCATTCTTGTCAATGTCGAGCCGTAGTGGTTCTTGCACGTCTCCCATCGTGGAATTAAACAAAAAGTTCTCCCTTGTCGGTTTACGTTTCTGTATAAACGAGTCGAATTGAACCTTTCTGAAGATGTTGATTCTGGTGAAGAAGAATCTGGAATTCGAGTTCTGAGCATGTCATTTTATACTACTCATATTGGCAATCATAGGCCCAGGCGCTGTTTGACCGATTGAAATTAGTCGGATTTGACTGATACAATACAGAACTAAGATGTCGACCGCTGCAATACTCCGTGAAATCGACAGGCTTAGGCAGATTCGAATGCCAACTCGGCTACAATGGCAGAACCGCGGTGCCTCAAATAATCTATTTCTAGTTTGCTACCTAATTGAAGATAAGATTATCCTTGCTACCGGCGCGACTGTGGACTGAGGGCTGGCGGAGGTGACAGTGCCAACATGAGGGGTGGGGAGGGTTGGGGCTGAGCTCGCAGGCACCATGGTCCAACCGACATAGTTCCATAGAAGTTCAAAGGCCCGATTGATTTCTATGCTTGCCATGATCAACATTGTAATCGACCTGCATTGTGGATACAGAGAGGTCGCAGCGGCCTACGAGCTGACGTGACAGCGTACAGGAAACATGTCACACGAAACTAGTACCTAATCTTGAGGAGCGGATTAAAGAGGGCTCTTTTTCGGAAGCGGATCTTTTCTCTCCGGAACGTACCTCGTATGTACCGGTACCGTAACGCCGGCAGGTTCGGCAGGCGCCGTTCGGCTCCGAAAACAGTCCCTGCATATATAAATTTGTTACCATGCACAGGCACCGAACGCCTGAGTGATCAAACGCCTACTCTAGAACATTCAATGTTACTGGCCCGCCAAAAATTGGGTCCACAGTCTACCTAGGTACCCCGCATCTGCAAGGGGAGTCCGTGCGGGCTGGAATACGAATCGCCTTACGATCGCTCCTGACAGTGAAGATCAGCTATACTCAAGATGACTGGACCTAGGCTGTGGCAGTGGCGATCGGTGTGCCAGTTCGTTCAAGCTCCCCTCACATAAGGTACTACATTCGATATGCAAGAAGATATCTCCATGAGAAAGGCCCGTGTACTTAGGGAGCTTACGTGTAGGACTAGATTATTGCACAACATCGGCTACCTTGCAATAATGGAACGAATTGACGCAAATCGTCTGAGAATCTGCCACTGTATTCACGCACATGGTCCTTCGGATACTGTTCTACTATGCAGTTGCTCAATCATTCTCCATTCGCAAGGTCATGCAATTCAGATGACATCAATTGGATCATGCGAGATTAATTTACTCGAGTCAACGATTTAAGGAATTACAACCCCACCAGTACGTGGGGGCAAGTCTTCTCCACAGTATTCGATTCGATCTTTGGCGGTAAGTATCCGTTATCGCTTTACCCACAAATTCACCAGTGGAGCTATGTAGTCTTGAAATCATCATTGGTGCAGAATGCTAGACCGCAATCTAGACATGGAGAAAAACCAGAGCTGTATGCAGCCCATGAGATATTGAGTCGCGAGCGGCACCAGTGCGGACGGTCTGACTACGGAAAGCGCGACTTGTTGTCCATATGAGACACTGGTGCGTTGATAATGCAGGTTTTGGTGTTAAGCACACTCGCTACTTTGCAATGAAATTAATACTTCATGGAGTTAGAGGGGCCTTCGAATACGGCCCGAAGAATGAGACGCGTATGTCCCTTCCCCTCAACCAAGACTCTTGATGCAGCCGCCTAGCCTTCGGAAAAAATTGAGGACCCTGATATCCAGGAAGGTGGAGGATCCGAAAAAATAGAGTTGAGGGGGTCCTTTCCCTTCTGTACGCACGAGCTCGGTTATACTAGTTTGCAGACTTCTTCCCTCTTCCTGATGCCGAAAGCATCTTTTGATTTAAATCTACGTTGTCTCTGGTACCCTATGCTCTTGGGACAACTCAACACAACCATCCCTTTCACACTCCGACAGCCTTTGAATCCTGAAGATGGAGTCTCATACTATAAACCCCAAGGGGGTTGGATTGAATCTTCCAAACCTTACCTCACTGAGACAGATCCCACTCACGATATTGCTTGCTGCTCTGGTCCTCGCAGCTTCATTATATCTACCGCGTTTGAAGCATACATCGCAATTAGCAAAGTTCCCACTTATTCTAGAACACTTAAGCAGCAAGGAGCGGCGAGCAAAGTTTCTTGCTGGAGCAACAGTGCTCTACAGAGATGGCCATCAGAAGGTATTATACTTATACAGACAACCTTATCCTACTAACGCGTCACTAGTTCAGAGGAATGGCTTATAGAATGCAAACTCTAGACGGTACGCGATGTTTGCTAGCATCATAATCCATTTGCTGAATTATTGTAGAGGAGCAAATTGTCCTTCCTCTTTCTATGTTGTCTGAACTCCGAAAGGCTCCTGAGGAGGTCCTGTCGTTCTACGATATGTTTTCGAAAGTATGTAATCTGTGCGACATGAGTGGCGTTACTACTTACACATTTTACAGGGTTTGGAGGAAACCTACACTTATGTAGATACTGCATTTCTACCTCAGGTTGTTGATACACTTAAGAGGGATCTTACTCCCAAGCTGAGTAAGAAAACGATCATGCATTGTGCATTACATGCTAACAAAAGTAGCGAAAATCACCTCTAACATCTGTGACGAGGTTGAAAGAGCGCTGGATGCATATCTCCCACTCCACAATGAGTGGACAGAAATCAATGCATCAAACACAGCTCTGGACATTATTGCGAAGGTTTCGGCTCACTTGTTCATTGGATCTGGTGTTGCCAACGAACAAGGTTATCTTGATTGCACAAAAAACTTCACTGTCCACCTAGGCGAAGCTACCAAAGCCATCAAAAGCACACGAGTGTGGCTTAGACCCTTCCTAGCCCCCCGACTACCAGAGGTCAAACGCCTCCTTGAGACGAGAAAAAGCCTGAGAAATTACGTGAAGCGGGTCATTGAAGAGAGAGAAGCTAAGAGAGAGGACCCAGAATGGGTCCCACCCGAAGACATGATGCAGTGGCTTCTCGATAGAACTGACAGGCAAAAGAACACCCTGGAAGACTGCACTGCAGCGCAAGTCCTTCTTATCCTAGGAACTATCAATGCGTCTATGCAGACATTGATTGCCATCTTACACACGCTAGCAGTGACTCCTGAGTATATTGAGCCGCTCAGAGAAGAAATACGGAACACTTTGAATAGTGATGGATCGATTCCGGTCAGTGCGATGAAGCAATTTGGAAAGATGGACAGTTATTTCAAGGAGGTTGGCATGCATTTCCCCGTAATCATAGGTATGTTGCTTTGTGTCTTTCACGAACACGGCTAAAACAAAAGCAGAACCATACTTCCGCCGGGTTCGCAAAGGTTACACTCTGTCAAACGGGCAGTACCTACCCCCGGGCGTTTCCATAGTTGTAGCGAATCCACTCATCACGCATCCCGGGTACGAAACCTTTGACGGCTTTCGACACTATAAGCTACGCGATATGAGCGAAGTAAAGGATAAACCCCAGCATCGATGGTTGATTGCAAATGAGACAGAATTTCGATGGGGCTACGACAACCATGTCTGCCCGGGCAGATTCTACGCTCACAATCTGCTCAAGATTATCTTTGCCAGGCTGATCGAAAATTACGATATCAAAATGCCAGGAGATGTGAAGGGATTAGAGGCTAGATATGCAATGGTTGAGTTTGGGAATTCTGTTTCGGAACCAAGAAATAAACCTCTCATGATCAGGAGAGTCAAAGGCGCGCGATCAGAGAAGTCCTAAGAGGATAGGCTTTGTTCTGGAGTCTACATGAATGAATTAGAGCTCTTCGAGTCGGTATACGTCGGTCCTGCTGGCAGTGAAGGTCATAGTAGTCGAACTCCGTTGTAACCATATCTTCTTGCGCGCCAACGCCTTACTCCTTGCACGAACTCTCCACGGCCAAGGGCCTCGAAGGACGCAAGCGATGCAGTGTTGACATGGACACAGTACGAATATCTTTCGAGTGAGAACGTGCCCTCCGCAAACCCCTAGAACTGGACCCTCCCCTCCGCAGAGCAGTGAAGTAGGACTCCTCTCGGAGAGGGGTAGAATAAGGTGTAAATTAGTTGTACGAGAGTGTAGACTGACAGTAGCTCTACACATACCTTTGAAATAGCGCTTTTGTTGACGTTTTCGGGCGGATCTCCCCGAATGGCTCACTTCAACCAGATGATCATCCAAAGTAACTGGTCGTCTTAATGTTATTCAAAGAAACGTCATTCTCGTGCTGTATACGGTTTCAAAGAGATATGGTACCTACTACTATGGTGGTAACAAGAAGCAGTAGTGATCGCGACAACAAGCGGCAAAAAGAAACCAAAACATACAACAGTGGGGATTCCCCAGTGGTCACCCACCTGAGTACTAATCCACCGGTACGTTGCTTAAATAGGGCTGAGCGAACGGGAAGCCTTGTTTTCAACGTCCTGTGGTCGTATGTGGAAGTTAAAGCCGATAATATGTTCAATATCCCTTTTTTTCCTCACACTTCCATCCTCCACCAAGCCGTGATATGTCTGTCCAATGTCGAGCATAGAGTCACAGTACAACTGGCAAGTGCAATATGAAATAACATGACACACGGATAGTATACATACAACGTAGCTCTTGCTACTGTCTAATTTACACTCTATCGTCGCACGTGTATTTCATCTACGCCGAGTCACCGCCAACGAGCAGAATGACGCTGCCGAGCTGGCGCTTCATATCCTCTCGCTCGACGTCATGCGTGTCCTCGACTTCACCCCAGGCCTGGATCTGCCACCTGACCTCCAAGCTCGCGGCCGACGCAGCCTCCTCAATGCCAAACGACTTTTTCGCTCCGGGCTGGCGAGAGCTTGTAAGGCCCTCGGACCACTCGTGCAGGAGGCGCGAGGCTATCAAGACGCTCTTGCTGGCCAGCACGGCGCGCTCGAGGCCAGCAAGTTCGTAGGCAGGCAGTGCCGAGATCCAGCTGCGAATGACGTCCTTTGTGCTGTCGGGCTGCTCGATGGGCATGATGCTGTCGGCGTCGAGTATGGGTTTGATCTGCACGCCGGGCCAGACGTGGGTGGTCAGGTAGGCGATGATGCCGGTTGCAACCTCCTCTTGCAGCTCGCGCAGGGTCTTGCCGTTCTGCTTTACATCGTTCATGACTTTGGCGGGCGCCCAGCAGAGCAGTGTGTCGGTGGAGAGGTAGCGGTCGCACAGCTGCAGGATGGAGTCGCGAATACGTCCATCGCCCTCGGTGTCCGCCTGGGCAATGTCGTTGGCGCGTGCCGCAAGCGAAGTCATGGGGATGTAGTGCGTCTTAAGGGCCTGCTGGGCGCTGACGAGCATGTCCCACTCGAGGGCGATGGCGGTCGCGAGCTGGTGCTTAGACAGAGGGACAGTGAGTGTCTCCTTGTCGGGGGTGCGGACAGGGCGTTGGTCGAGGAAGACCTGGAAGCCGCTGTTGGTCTCCTTGACAGTGACGTCGGTCCAGAAGCGCTTCTTCAGGGCGCTGGCAGGCTTTGCGGCACTGGCACGGTTGCTTCTGGCCTGCTGTATCATCTCAGCCTGGCGCTGCTTGCGCGCCACGCGCTCGCGCGCATCCGAGGCAGCGGACGTGGGCGACTCGGGCGGGGGGCCTGGCACCGAGGGGTGCGGCAGCGGCGTGGCACATCGCGCGGCAGATGTGTGCAGACACTGGTAGAGAGAGCCTGCGCGACGGGGGGCTGAAAGGCGCACTGTCGCGAGGGCGGGCCGCAGCGACTGCATGGTGGACGTGTGCGGTGACGGTGACGCGAGGCTTACAGCAACAATTCGCTTTCCCTCAATTTGATGAGGTAATCAATATGCGTTGGGATACAGAACTTCACAATAGCAACATGAAGGTCACTATCTTAGAACTATAATAGAGACAGACAGCAGCATTCTCGTTCTATCTTGTTAAGCTAAGGCTGTCTGAAAGTAGTTGCTAACGTCGTTGTTGCTGTCCAAGATTGATCCTTTGCTTACCTCATCAAAATGAGGGAAAGCGAATTACGGTATGGCAGGGATAATTATTCAATGTGGCTTTGAGACTTCGCGGCAGCGAGCTGTTAACAGAAAGTAACTTATAGAGGGATACAAAGTACAGCTTTAATCTTAGTACTTTGTTGTCTTATCTTACGTGCCTTACTATTACTTGCAGAGTGGTGCTGCTAGAAGAAGAATATCTTTGAGGATTCACATTGATTACTTACCCCTGCCATACGGTATCGCACGGCCTATTGGCGCGACTTTTCTGGCCTCAACGCACGCCCCACCGTTCATCACCCCAGACTCTCCGCCCCCGCCGTCTGGCTGCCGCGCTGCGCACCAATCCTCGCCCACCGGACCGCCGCTGCTTGCCGCGCCTGCTGACCATGCGCCGTCCTCTCCGCCTCGCCGGTCCGCCTGTATCACGCCCTCTCCACTGACTGTCGTGCTGCTACGCATCGCGCCCCGCTGGTGCCCCCCACCCTACCCAGCTCCACCGTGTGCCTTCCATGCTGGCTCTGTGATGAATCACGGGGCTCTCTCGACGGCTGCTGCAAATGCGACTGCGCCCCCGCCGAAGCCCATTCGCTTCGTAACCAACCACGATGGGCCCTACGCGAAGCGCCGCAGGATTAACTCAGCCTGTTTGACTTGTCGCCGCAAGAAGACGCGCTGCTCTGGTGCGCGCTCTGCCATTACCCCTCCGCGCTGCCACTGACACTCCACAGGCGAGCGGCCCGTCTGCGGCACATGCGCCCAGAACAAGCACGAGTGCGCCGGCTATGGCGACGACACGGCCACAGAGCCCAGCCGCGACTCCAAGAAGACTGCCCGCCGCGAGAGCGTTGTCTCCACTGCCAGCGCGACTGCCCGCAAAAGCGAGGCTCCGGTCGACCCTGCCGAGTCCAGTCGACCGCGCCTGCCACACCTGGCCTCGTCCAATGTGTCGCAGCGCTCAGACTCGTCCGTCAACCTTGGCGCGCTGAAGCAGGAGGACCAGGACGAGGATGGCCTTCTGAGTCTTAACACGCGCAACCGGATGCCCTACTTTCGTTACTTTGGGCCCACCGCCATCATGCCTGGCTTCAGGCAGATGGTCGTTAAGGTCAGAGGCCAACGCCACGGGAGCAATCAAACCACGTCCGATCAGCATGGAGTCGACTCGTCGCCCGCAGAACCCCACGGCTCGCCCACAGGCGCCGAAGCTCGCACGCCGCTCGAGATACCCGTCTACGACAACTCTGACATGTCGCCCAGTCCACTCATCACCCACCTGTGCAAAGTTTTCTTTGTAAATCTGGGTTGCTGTTTTCCCTTCCTACAGCGCGAGCGCTTCATGCGGGATCTCGAGGAGAAGCAGGTTGACGCCATCCTCGTCGATGCAGTGTGCGCCTTAGCTGCCAGGTTCTCCACGCATCCAATGTTGGCTCGAGGTGGAACTCAGCAGAAAGAGGGCTCTGAGAACAAGACCAAGACTTACCACCCTGAAGCCGGTCAGGCTTTTGCCCAACGAGCAAAGTCAAACATTCCAGACGCCTTCCCCTGTCCAAATGTTGCCGTGGTGCAGGCAGCACTACTTTTAGCCTACGATGAATTCGGAGGGGGTCGCGACAGTGGCCTGTGGATGTACCTCGGTATCGCTATCCGAATGGCTCAAGATCTCGGCATGCAGACTCTGGAAGGCTTGAAGTACGAAGGCCGAAATGGAATCACTCCCAAGCTCGTCAAAACAGACACGAACACCGTTAGTGCGCCCGCATTGCACCATTTTACTTCGCAACAGAGTCGAGAAATGACATCTGATGAACAGGAGCGGCGAGCAGTCGAGCGCGAGCGTTTAGACACATTCTGGTCCATCTTCTTCCTTGACCGAGTCATTTCATCAGGTACAGGTCGTCCAGTTACCATCCGTGATCGGGACATCGAGATCAGCTTCCCTTCTCTTGACGAAGTGGACACAGGCTCCGGATGGCCACTGCCCTTTCCCGCCCTAATCCGCATTATTCACCTCTACGGGAGAGTAACAGATCTACTGAATAGAGTCAGGGACGTCTCAGACATCACAAGGGATCTTCAAAAGCAGCTGGATGCGCTAGAAAACCGCTTGACGGAGATCTATCAGAACCTCTCTCCCAAACTACACTTCAATGCAGTCAACTTCCAACAATACGTCAAGTTCAACCAAGGGACCAACTTTCTGCTACTTCATTGTTGGTTTCACACCTTGATAGTCTTGCTGCACCAGCCTACATTGTTGAAGCCTTTTGAAGGAAGTCCGCAATCACTCTCCGCTAACAGCAGGGAGCTTTCCATGTCTTCAGCAAAGACGATTGCCGACATCTTGTCTTTCACTGAACTTATCGATACGAAGACAGGGGTTTGCAATCCCTTCACAAGGTTCGTTCCTTCTCCTTTGGCATTTTGCGAGATTCTTACATATATGCAGTCAACCGATATATATAGCCGCGTGCGCCTTTCTTCAAGAGTCTGCAATGCACTCGGCGTCGTCTCAGCCTCAGTCTCAACCTCAATCGCAACCTGCATCCCCCGGACCACGAAGCGAGCTTAAGGCCCCACTTACACAACTGAACCTGGACAAGAGCATGTCGAATGGAGATAGATCGAACCATTTGCAAGATCGCGAGCAAAAACAGGCTGCCAAACATACGCTGCTTGCCTCGGCAGCAAATCAGAATTATCAGCGCTGCCACCGCGCACTAAAGTCAATTGAGACATATTGGGAGGGCGTCAAATACATCATCACTGTATTAGACCAGAAAGCAAAGGGTATTGACAATCCACTGCTATACACAAGAGAAGAGATGGAGAGTGCTCTAGAAGTACCTCGACCGGAGCCATCATTTACAAGCCCAGGGTGGCGGAGGAAGCTGAGCTGGGGAACGTACTTGACAGCGCAAAATTCAGACGGCGACATGGCGAACATGCCTGCAGCGATCAGACAGGGTGCCAGGACGCCAACAATACCTGGCTCACCGATGGGACATTCAAGTCAAGGTTCGTCTATTTCGTCTACTGAAATACAGCACTGACATACTCACAGCCATCGGATGGTCCCTCACTGGCACGATGAACTCTCCATCTACAAATGTCGCCGTCATGTATCCATCTGAGACCGGCACTGGACGCGATGCAAAGTCAGCGCCACCGAAACGCGTACCCGCTAGTACCCAACCGTCCATCGCCTCGCTCATATCCAACACTCCGATCAAGTTCGAAACGTCGCAGCCGCCTATGCCATCTCCATCCCTCTACCCACCTTTTGACCCCGCGGCGATGCCCCCACCTCCGGCAAACAACTCGTACGGCATTATACCTGCGCCCGACCCTGCGCTAGTCTCCGACGCTGATCTGTTGTTGAACCTCCACTCTCCCTTTAATAACGCATCACCAAGTCAAAGGCCTGTACAAAATGCTACGTCCTACGTCCGATCTGCATCCATGCAGAATAATCAAGGTCATCAGGTGCCCAGCGAATTTTCTCCAACATTTGGCCTGTACTCCACACCATCAGACAACGTGTTTGGCGACATGGTCATCGACACCCAGGACGTCGACATGTCCGTGCTAGGCGCCGACATGATGCCGTGGGATCTAGAGTATCTGCCCCACGACATGCTCTACTTTGGTGACGGTACATTTGGTACCAATGATATGGGTGGTGCACAGTGAGTTGGGGTTAGGATCACAGGGTCCATGTACAAACGTCAAATCAGATGCTAGCGCGGCGTTCCGGTTATGGTAATTTCAGCTGCCAGCGCACAAACAGGCGAGCTACGTAAGGTTTACGCAAATGATACCACGTTCTGTCTTTTGAGTGTATCTTCGCTCTTGAACGATATTGCGTATCATGCAAACACTTGGCCAAGACACAAAGACGAGTACATAAGATAGGGGAGCGTCATTGAAATCTTCTCCACAGTCAGGCACTCTCTTTTCCTTGTCTACGATCACGACCCGCATCGTTCCGACAACGCAACATCGTACTCGCACGAGATACGGTGCAAACCAGACCAGGACGAAGAATGCGCAAGTGTCATGTCATCTATCGTGATCCGTGCGAACCCGACGGACCCACCGGGAGCCTCACGCCGATCCTGATGGTGGCGGGAGCGCGACCACACACGAGTGCACAATCGATGCGTTCACTGGCCAACGACCAACAACAATCTGCACGGCGCCTAGGATTAGGCACGATCCCCTGTTGTTGAGGCACAAGAAGACACCAAGAAGAAAAGAAGCATTCTCGGTGCGCAGTAACGTTCCAGAGGCGCTAGTTACGCTAGTAAGGCGCTAGTGCGGCACTAGTTTAGCGCCAACCCTAGTAAAATACTAGGGTCGCGATCCTCTATCTTTCCTCTACCCTACTAACTATAATTAAGGTAGGCTGCTCTTTTCTACTATAACTTCTAAGCGTGGCCTGTAACTTACATATTTTAGCAGGATAATAGTTTAGGTCTATAATGTTAAGCTTCCCTTATAACTTACAGCCTTAGAGCCTTCCTTACCTATAACCTACTACTGCACAGCCGCTCTTAGCTATATCCTACTATAGTAGTTAACCTAGGAAAACGTATTATATAGGCCCTAACATAATATCTGCTATATTTTAGCCTTAACTACTATACCTTCTACTACTTCTTATGCTGCGCCTATATAGTCTATAACCTGCCTTATTTTATATAGTAACTAAAAACTTATCTTTAGATTATACAATAGCGCCTACTATACTAACTAAGAAGAAGAAGATACCCTATCTTATATAACACAAGGCTAGCAGTATTAGTAAGGTACTGCATAATAGCCCTTATAGGACTATAGTATCTAGTTTAAAAGGCAAATCTAAGGAGCCTAAGAAGCTCTACCCTAGGTAAGTTTATTATTATAAGATACAGCGTCCCCTACGCATCCTACCTATATTATATAGCACTAACCCTACCTAAGACCCTTACTCCTAAGAAGGTTTGCAATGTCCTAGTTCTCCTAAGAGGAAAAGTTAAGGACTATACAACTCCTAAGGAATACTATAAGGCTAAGTGTATCTATATAATCTACTAAGATAAGCTGCTTAAGAATGTAGGTATAGGCCTATATAATATAGTTCTATTACTAATCTTAGTTATAGGCTCTCTAGACCTACGTCTAGATCTAGTATAATACTGCTATACTAGATTTTTGCGTATTAATATCTAATCTTACCCCCCTCTACTTATAGTAGTTCCTAGTCTTAATTTCCTCCTATATTACCTAGGTCCTATTATCCTTAACCCTATATACCCTAGCGCTGCCCTCTATCTAGATTAGATCTTATAACTAGCCCTCCTTGCTTTACTTTAAAATTTCTAGTTTTGCCTAATCTAGATTATACTAGCTTATAGCTATTGCCCTATATATTACTAATAAGATGCTTATAGCAATAGTTTCTTCTATAAGGGTAGTAGTACTGCCTATTGCTTCTCCTGCTATAAGACTAGTACTATAAGTAATAACTATAGGCCTTCTCTAGCTTATAACTTACGCGTATATAGGCTATGCCTAAGGTTCCTTCTAATAGTACTAAGGCTAAACAACTTATACCTTATAGTTACCTATATAAGGTATGTTTTTAATTATAATATACTACTTACTAGCTAATAGGACTTATAGGCTATAATCCTTAAAGGCTACTACGTAGTAAAGAGTGTTTACTTTATAAGTAAGCTATATATCTAGGGTGATTTTACTAATAGGGTTATGTAATACAGCCTTAGAAGGAGGCTAATATAGAGAACAAGATCTATAATATTAAGAACCTAGATTATACGCCTAGGAAGATAATAAAGAACTATCTATACTAGCCTAGCTCTAGTTTTAGTGTAGGAAAGTAGAAGTATAAGCAACTCTAGATATTTAAGCTGTTTTTTAGCAAGTTTAATATAAAGACTATAAGTTTAACCTAGATTATATAATTCTATTACTAACTACTATATTCTACTAGTCTCTTAGTAGTGCTGGTTGTCTTACTAGGCTTACTAAGTTTAATAAGGTAGAAGACAAGATAAGTAATATTCTTTATATATATTATACGCTTCCTTATTACTTTCCTATCTATTTTATATAGGTTATTACTAACTTTGCGTAGTACTAAACAACCCTTAGTAGTAGGATAGGTTTAAGAAGTTATTATTAAGGTATAATACGCTTATTAGTGTTATAGAGCCTATAGATAATAAGAAGGAGGACATAGTAGACTTAGATGCTTAGAGTAATAATTCTAAGGCTGCTTATACTCTTAACTAGTTATATAATACAGCTTTAGGTAGTGTTCTCTAGGTAGAAGACAAGGTTTCTAGGTTATTAGATAGTAGGAAAAGTTTAGTTTTTAATTATAAGTAGATAATATAGGTTTTATAATTTTCTTTAGCATTTTCTATAAACCTC